>JAQBSW010014130.1:0-12272 GCA_029291075.1 Eudiplozoon nipponicum
TCGCAAACTTGATTTAAATAATGACGACTCGTGTTTAATAGCAAGTCGCTCGAGAACCTTTAGCATAAGGACTAGGGGTAATATTGAGAATCGGATGTTGCTTCTGTTTTGAGCTTCGAATTAAGTTTACATTAAGCAGATAAAATTTATTAATCAATGAGTATTATTGAAATTAAAACAAGCTTATCAGACGTGTTGTCAAGATTTCGCTGCTAATGTAAACATTCGCACAAACTAGCATTATCACTTTGCGAGGCATTATTAACTTTTCTGTTAGACATTGAATCTGATAAGTCTGAAAGTAAATCTGTTGCAAGGATTAATTGGCAGCTCCACGCAATCTAAACAAATATACAGATAAATAAGAAAATTTTCGGCTTCAAGTTAGTAAATTAGCAGTAAGTCACGAATTATAAGTTTCGTCAATGAAATAGCTAACATAATGCATCAATACGAGTTTCCATGAATAACATACTTTGATCAAATATATGATAAATTCGTAGACGCCTTTAAAGTAAGCATCCAGGGTGTGTCTGGAGGGTCACAACTGTAGTGTTACAGCCGCACGTGCTATTTATCCAATTTGGTCTTAGTCCAATGAATATATTTCACTGGGCTTCTGATTGTTGCGCAAATCAGATCTCTATAACGAATAACCTGCACAGGCACAATATTCACTTGTCTAGTTCACACAGATCAAGATTGATTTTCATTTGAGACTAGCTATCAAAACGCGATTATATTTCCTATCCAATGTATGAAATTCTCACGAGATTACGATGTAGCTTTGCTGCTATTCAGCGTTGCAGTGATATAAGATACATCAACTCAAAAAACACTTACGCTTGGATCTGTGCAGACAATCTCTTCTTTTGCTTTGCAAACTTGTACTCACAAATTCTCAAATTTTAAGCTTCTAAAATGCTAAATTAATGTTAAAAAAGGTAACAGACGCCTTGTTAGAATCTTGGCGAATTGGTACTTGTAGATGATTGTTCGTTATTTCGACACATGTAGTTTATATAATTAAACGAACATTGGTTGCGCGGGCGGTGATAAGAATTTTTCTAATCAAGGCTGCGGTTTTGATATAAGCACCTGATCCATTAATTACTTACGCATGTCAGTATAAATTAAGCATTGTATAGTGTAGAAAAGGCAATTCATCCAGTAGACCGGTTTTATCCTTATTGGGAACTCATCTTGTACTGGCCAGAATTTGCCGCGGACAGGGTTCAAACCTGGACACGTCTGCTTCGTAATCTAGTGCGGCAGGGTGGCTCAGTGATTATAGCACGAGATTCCGAAGCAGACGTGCCCCGGTTTGAGCTCTCTTCGCGGAAAATTCTGGCCAGTTCATGATGAGTTCCCAATAAGGACGAAACCGATCTACTGAATGAATTGTCTTTTCTACACTATACAGTTCCTAGTTTATACTGACATATGTAAGTAAATAATGGGCCAGATGCATATATCAAGACCGCAACATATGTAGTTTGGCTGAAATTAAACAAATAAATCAGATTAGTCATTTAGTTACCGATGCTTATTTTGCTCCACACGTTGCATTTATCCCTAACGAATTCAATCTAGCACAATTCAGGCCTATTATGCGGAAGAGTGAATGGAGCTGAAGAACTAAATTGAACATAGCAACATTGTGAATTGACGCTTCGACTAATTTTTAAAAATATTTCATTAGGCTGTGTGCTAGATGGAAGCCTTCTGGAGTAAAATTTGCCGACCAATCTGCTACCTTGGACAGACTTTATCTGCGGAAAATTTTGACTGAATATAAAATGCATCCCGGTATCGCAATTCGTTTGCTGAAAATTATATACTGCATATTTGATTTTGCATGCAATATAAAAAAATAATTTAGCTATTAAATATTATATTACGCTTTCCTTGGATATTTCTGGAGAAAGAATATATGAATACCATAAAAATTTTAATCTCTATTTAATTATGTCTTACAGATACACTGCTGATAAAATACTTTTATAAATATAAATTATCACAAAACTCGAATATATGATATAAATGAGAAAATTAGAAATATCCTCGTATCTTAAAGGATCTAATTAAATATAATGAAGAATTAATATGAAAAGGTTTTGCGTTTATCAAAGATTTCATATAATGTACACTTTAAAAAATGTAGTTTGTTTCGTGAAACGAATATTATAGTATCGTATATGAATCCAATTTGGAAAAAAAAATAATTTCCGGCGCATCTATTTCCATATTGAGGATAAAACGAGAAATGATGAAAATGGATAAAGTGTCATCTAAACTGTATTCATATTAAGAATAACGTTCAAAATATCGGGAGAATTTTGACACTTAAATAAATTCATTTTACAGTTATAAAATTCGCACATTTGCTTAAAGAGAGATTTTTTTGTCCAATAGAACATACTCATATGAAAATGATATTTGTGAAAGTGAAACTATTGAAGTATATCGAGAAAAAATTATGAAATTTCGTGAATAATTATTGAACTTTTAAAAATATTTTCATGCATTTTGAAAAATCAGTTTACGTCAAAAAGAGACAGCATCTGATGCAAGCAGACAATTAAGACTGCGGATATTTATAGCATGAGCTCTATTTCTGCCACTTAAAGAACCGGAAGGTGTTCGTTAACTTCTTATAACTTGGCGGCTGTGCGTCGAGAACAGTTGCTGGCTGAATTCCTGTTGAGATTTGTGGACCAGTGGTACGCCCAGAACTTGTTTCGGAATTGCTAGAATTTGTCGTTGAGGTAGGACTAGTGCCTTTTACGCCAATTCTTTTTGATACTGGATTTCCTTCTGCAGCAAAATTTGACGTAGTCTTCATTCCACTTGATAAGTTACACGAATTTCTTTCGTCCGCATTTGAGGGCGTAACTGCACAAGTATACAGAATAAAGGTACGATTCACCAAAAATTACTTTTATCGCAACTGCCTACTTTAAGTAGCTAAATAATTGGACATGATTTTTAATCCTTGCCTTGATAGTACATATGGCATGCCGAATTAAATCCTAACAACAAATGTAATTAAACAATAATTGATTACACGGATGCTGGTAACAATTCTTTTAATCAAGTTTGCGAATTTGAATTAAACAACAATCCCATTGTATCTAATCAGTCGTCAGACAACATAGCAAAACTACCACCAGTCGCACACAATGACGCGTTTCGACTTCCCATGATCATCATCAGAGTACGACGGAAAACTGACTAGCGAGGATCAAACCGCACTGCATGTATATGGAAAGAAAATTTATTTGTGACGAAAGCTGCAATCAGCTAATGTTCATTACTGCATAGAAATTGTGCAGCCCACATTTTCAGTCCAGTATAATGTATGCAAGACTAATAGAGGTGAGAGCCGAATATGTAACTTTGCTTTCAATATTCATACAATGCGATTTATTCCTTGCTAGTCAGTTTGCCGTCGTACTCTGATGATGATAATGGAAGGTAGAAGCACGGCAATGCGTGCGACTGTGGCAATTTTCCTTTGTTGTCTGACGACTGGTTAAATACAATGTGATTAGTGTTTAATTCAAGCTCGCAAACTTGATTTATAGAACATATGTATTTGGCAAGTCATACCGGTGGTTGGATCCTCTCCGGCATCGCTTTCGATCTACAACTCCGACTAGCCATCTATGGATGTGTCATTAAGGAATTTACACTCTTTTACCTGACATGTGTTTGATGTGTGTCCAATATTAAAGTAATGTATCACTTGATGATTTGCATTATCTATCAAATGCGATGGTAAGTTCATATTAAAAATACATGTATATTGAACTCCTGCTTAATATATAGCGAGAGAGAGAGAGAGATGTAGGTACGCAAAGAAAGCGAGAGAGGGAGAGATTTGTATAAGCACATCATTTAAAGTTAGTTTGATTGTAAGTAATTCTAATGTTTAATTCATTGATTCATTATTATTATGTATAAATTCTGAATTAAATTTAAAATTGTTATTGAAGTGGAGAGATTTCTTTTCTTTATTTTAAATTTCCAATTTTGATAGAAACAACAATCGTTGTTGATATCTTATTCTAAGGAAAAATGCAAATGTATTGAATTCTAGCCTCTGCAAGTAATCAAATGCAATCAATGAACTGCATATTTCTAAATATTTTAAAATTAATTTTATCTATTTAGAGTACTCAAAGTAAATTTGTATGTAGTTCTCATTATAATATATATCTAATACATATAAAACTAGGTTTACCTACATCTCAGATTTTAAAAATTATCCTTTAACTGGCAGCCAACATGGATTAATTAAAAAAATCAAAGTTTCGATCTAGATATAAGCAGCAGTCCCATTATATACTTATATTTGCTATTATTAACTAAACATAATATAATTTAGAGAGGAAAATCATAGAGTTGGCCGGTTTCGTCCCTATTTGGAACACTTTTCTTGCTGTACAAAATTTTCCGCGAAAGAGGCTTGAACCTAGGCACGTCTGCTTTAATGTACGTTTCTCTAATAATTTAATCACTCTGCTGCACCCTACACACAATTTTGAAATATTTCTTAGATCAGTAGTTAGAAAAGTATTTTCAAAGCAGACGTGCCCAGGTTCAAGCCCCGTCCGTGGCAAATTATTGACTGTGCGTGAAGAGTTCCCAAAAAATGCTAATTCGGTCTACTGAATGGATTGTCTGTTATACATTTTACAATGCTTAGTTTATGCTGTCAAGTGTGTATAATGGGAGTGGTATTTATATCAAGATTGTAACCATTATTTATTTAATTAATTTTTATTACTGCCCGCGCAACCAATGTTAGTTTAACATTGATTATACCTGAGTCACATTAGTATCTGCTCCAAAAGTTATATAAAATGGGTGAATTCAGAGTGTGATTGAGGGTTGTCCAATGTTCGCGTTCACTCCGTTTAACTTCCTCAGTAAATCCGTTAATAATATGGAGCTAAATCGCTTCTGTACCATATATAACGTGTTTTAAATATGTGTAAATTTTCTACTAATTAAAGTTAGCTGATTGACCAAATTGTGAACGACCAAAGTGGAAAAACATTAAAAAATAAACGCTGATGTCAAATCCAAAAGTGAATGTAGGAAAGTATTTGCGCTATATGTTTTGAAATCTTTCACGCATGCCCATCCGATTTTGATTTCGAGATAATTTCTAAATTTAATCGAAGAAATATGTTTGATATCTATGAAGCGCTGTCGATTAAGAAATTACTGACCACTTTATTGAAACAGGAAAGGCAAGCTCGCGCAATGAGCCTGAATTTAAAACTATGGATGTAAATAGTTGAACTTTTCTCAATTTTGACGTCCTTTTTGCTTACATCTTCTTTATTTTTTTCTTTAAAAATCACATGCCTATTCTCATTCGTAGGAAATTTATGAGAAAGTTAGAATTATATATTATTTTTACCCAAAGAAAACTTCCATTTACCCTTGCAAGTGTGAATCGTAATTTGAATATGTAACATTTTTAATTGATTAAATGAATATTTGAAATTATTGCGATTCCGAGAAGGAAAGAAACCATGTTGTCAATATTAAGTTTATGCATCAACAGATATGTTGCTTCTGAGTAAAGATCGGTTACATAATCTGATCATAAACACGGTGATAGATGCATGTGCTCTAATTTCATAAAAGTTTCTTTAATGGCTTTGCATAGAAATGGAAGTAGCTTTCGCGTCAGGTAATAGTCGCTGTTTAATCCAACTTATCCGCGCAACAGGTCCGAGAAAATTAAAAGTTAGTGAAACTATGAATGATAGTAACAACGATTTAATAACCGATAAAATAAGTCGTCTTGACAGGTGGGATGAACACTTTAGAGATCAATTTTCTTGGCCACCCGCGTCAGTTCCGATTCCCGAAAGCATGTCTGCATCAACAGTGTTGAATGTTAGTCCTGAAGAACCATCCGAGTTAGAAGTGCGCGATGCAATCCTATCTCTTAAACGCCGCAAAGCCGCAGGCCCCGATGATTTGCATCCTGGATTGCTTAAAGATGGTGGCGTTGACCAAAACCTTTCATACTATATGGAGTAAGGAAACCCCACCACTTGATTGGAATTAGTCGACCATCATTCCAATCTTCAAAAAAGGCAATCGTAATTCGTGCGATAACCATCGTGGTATAAGTTTGACTCCGGTCGTATCAAGGTTATTTGCTTCGATTATCCTACGTCGTCTTAGCGCTTCACGTGAATCACATACAAGAGAAGAACAGGCCGGATTCCGCGCAGAACGAGGTTGTATAGATAATATATTTACGTTAAGGCAAGTTCTCGAACAGAGACATTTATATCACCGTCCCACAATAGCCGTCTTTCTAGACTTCAAGGGTGCATTTGATTCGGTGGATCGCAATGTTTTATTCCATATCTTGTCGAAAAGCGGTGTGCCCACTAAATTTGTTAATATTATACGAGCTCTCTACACAAATACTTCTGGTCGCGTTAAGGTCTACAACGAATTAACGCATAACTTTACAACCAGCAGTGGTGTTCGTCAAGGTTGTCCACTTTCCTCATTTTTGTTTAATTTTGTAATCGATGCTATTATGAACAACACTCTCCCACTCATTCAGAATTCTGAAGTTGAAGTTCTCCCGGGCGATAAACAAGTCGATCTTGACTATGCGGACGATATCGTACTATTATTCGACAATCAGGATGCTGCCCAGGCCACCTTGAATAGATCAACAGACGTTGTTCCGTCTTTCGGTATGAAATTCGCACCCTCTAAATGTAAGATACTTTTACAGGATCACCCACCACTCAGTCGAACGTTGCGACTGCAGAATGAAGATCTAGACATAGTCGACATGTTTACATATCTTGGGAGCTCTATCAATAAAGAAGCAATATGTCCGACGAGGTGAGAATACAGATCGCGAAAGCTAGAGAAGCTTTCTTGAACCTTCGTCATTTATGGGGAAACGCGAATATTTCACTTTGCCTTAAAGGTCATGTTTACAATACGCCCAGTCTTACTATACGCTAGTGAAACTTGGCCTCTTAAAGTTGATGATTTGAGACGCTTACAGGCATTCGATCATCGTTGTTAAAGAAATATAGCACATGTTGGTTACCAACAAAGAATAAATAAAGTTGACATCCGTAGACGTATTTTGGATCTGACAAGAGCTCGTCGTTAAAAAAACAAATAAGGCTCCATCAACTTAGTTGGCCCTGTCACGTTTTGCGTATGTCCTCATTTCGATTGCCCAGTAGAGCTCTGTTCTCTCATCCAGTACCAATTTGGCGTAAGAAACAAGGTGGGCAGAGTTTTACATGGCAGAAACAATTGAAGTCACTTACATCCAAATAGGGTAGTATAGGACCCACATATCTGCCAGGATGGGGCCTTCGTGCGCATCATAGTTCTTGGTTAGAAACCCTAAGCAATATGGCATCGAATCGAGCTCAGTGGCGATCTTGTTGCAGATTTCTAGTAGAATCATCTTCGTAACATTCTTTTCTTAGTAGGGCAAAGTTAGCTGCAAGGTTTGGTTTTTTTATGACGTGATACAGTGAAATCCAAAAGGAAGCTCTATTGCTGATGTCGCCTTTCCCGAATGCTAACTTGGCCATAATGGTGTTGTGGAGAGGTTTAGTTTGCATCATTTCTTTGAGTTATCCTGATAAATTTACTCATAGTAGCAAGGTATTCCTTCTCTCTCTGCCTCTCTCTCTCTCTCTCGTAAATTTCATTAATAATCTGTCTAAGTTCACTTATATACATTTTTTCACTCTTTATGGTTATATAGCAGTGAAACATTATTCACTTTTGACTTTTGTGTGGCTGGACATGATGATGATGATGAGGATGATGATGATGATGAATCTGTCATTACTGAACAGACACCACACTACATGGGGAAGTGGTATTAAATGAAAATTTATATAATTAAACGAACATTGGTTGTGCGGGCAGTGATATCAATTACAATAGTCAAGGTCGTGATCTTAATACAACCACCTGACCCATTAACTTCATTCATCCAGTTGATCCGTTTCGTCCTTATTGGGAACTCATTACACTATACAATTATTAGTTTATATTGATATATGCAAATAAATAATGAATCAAGTGCTTATATGAAGATCGCAACCTTGATTCTAGTGATTGTTATCACAGCCCTCGCAACCACTGTTCATTTAATTATATAAATGTTCATTTCAATACCACATCCCCATGTACTGTTGTCTCTGTACAGTAATGACAGATTGGAGATGGTTAGTTGGAACTTTGGGTCTAAATGGATGCCATATGAAGTCCACTTTTAAGAAAAAATAGTAACCAAATTACATTGCTTAGTATATAACTGAAAATGAAGTCTAGTGTACGTCAGGATGGCTCAGTGGTTAGAGCACCAGATTCCGAAGCAGACCTGCCCAGTTTCGAGCACTGTCCGCGGCAAACTCTGCTAAGTGGTGGTAAGTTCCCAATAAGGACGAATCCGGTCTACTAAATGAATTTCTTTTTCTACACTATACAATTCTTAGTTTATACTGACATATGTAACTAAATAATGGGTTAGGTGCTTATATTATTATCGCAACCTTGATTATAGTAATTGTTTTCACCGTCCGTGCAACCAATGTTTGTTCAATTATATAAATGTTCATTTAATACCACTTTCCTATGTAGTGCAGTGTCTGTTCAGTAATGACAGATTGGGGATGGTTAGTTGGAATTTTGTGTCTAAATGGATGCCATACAAGCTTCACCTAAAAGAAAAAAAAGACTACTCAAATTACATTAGTTAGTATATAAATGAAAATTCTGTGCAGTGTGTGGCAAGATGATTCAGTGGTTAGAGAACCAGATTCCGAAGCAAAATTACTCAACATTTCGATCTTCAAAAAAGGCAATCGTAAGTCGTGATAAACATCGTGGTATACTTAAACGAAAATTTGTGGCGCTGGTGGTGATATGATTAGTTAAATCATGTTTGCGATCTTGAAATAAACACCAGTCCTATTATAAATATGCATTTGTCAGTAAAATTTAGGCCTTTTATAATGTAAGAAAGATAATTCATCCAGAAGACCGGTTTCATTCTTAATAGGAGCTCGTCATGTACGGTCTGCGTCAAATTCTGGAGAGTACATCAAGAGTTCCAAATAAGCACGAAACCGGTTTACAATTCTTAGTTTATACTTACAAATGTATTTATATTATGGGACTGGTTTTAATATCAAGAGTGCATCCTTGATATCGTGATATAAGTTTGACTCAAGTCGTATCTAGGTTATTTGCTTAGATTAACTTACGCCCTCAAAGCTACACGCGTAAATCATATACAAGAGAAGAACAAGCTGGATTCCAGTCAGGATAAAGTTGTGTAAATAATTTTTTTCTTTTAAGGCATGCTTTGAAATAACGACATGAATATCGCCCTCTCACAATAGCCGTCTTTCTAGAGTTTAATGGTGTATTTGACTTAATGGATTTCAATGGTCTATTTAATATTATGTCGAAAAGCTGTGTGCCAACCAAATTTGTAAATATTATACGCTCTATTTGCACAATCACTTCTGGTCGCGTTAAGGTCTACAACGCATTTATGCAAATTTTAATATCAGCAGTGGTGTTCGTCAAGGCTGTCCACTTTCCCCCATTTTTGTTTAATTTCGAAATAGATGGTACTATGAACTACACACTTCCATACGTTTTGAATACTGGTGTCGAAGTACTCCGGGGCGGGAGATTAGTTGATCTTGGCAATGTAGACGATATCGTATTATTATTAAAAAATCACGATACTGCTCAGTCCACGTGGAATAGATTAGCAGTCGTTGTTACATCTTGCATTATCGAAGATGCTCTTACAGGATCATCAAACAATCACTCCAACTCTGCGACTAAAGAGTGAAAATCTGGACATAGTTGACAGATTTACGTACATTGGCAGCTCTGCCAATTTTCAGGCAATATGTCTGAGACTATGAGTATGAGAATCGCGAAAGCTAGATTATGTATTTCTACCCGTCACAATTTATGGAGACACACAAATATTTCATTCTGCTTTAAAATTCATGTTTACAATGCACTAGTTCGCGCAGTTTAATCATACGCCAGGTAGATTTGGATCCTTTGATTTGATTAATTTATACTCTTAGAGGCATTCGACAACTGTTGTTTATGAAGTATACCACATGTTAGTTACTAACAAGGAATAAACAATGCTGACATTCGTAGAAGTATTCTGGATCCACCAACAGAGGTTTCTCGTTAAAAAAAACAATGCCTCATCAAATCCGTTGGCCTGGTCACGTTTTGCATATGCTATCAATTTGATTTCGTAGTAAAGCATTATTTACACACCCTGCACCAGATTGGTGTAAGAAACAAGGTGGAAAGATTTTGACACGACAGAAACAGTTATAGTCAACCACATCTACATTGGATAATATGGGAGCCAATCGTCTGCCAGGTTAAGTTTCACTTGCGCACCTATGTTTTTGGTTGGAAGCGCCGTGCGATATGGCTATCTTTTAGCCGATTTCTATAAGAACCAAGATTACCAGTAATTGCTTCTCTCATGGCGAGTGAAGTCGCCAGAAAATGCCCTTCCCAAACACCTCACAAAGCAGGTTCAGAGATGTCTCCCACTAAGATATAATCTAAAATGATCTGCGCCGAATAAGACAAAAGTGATAATAACGATATTTTGAATTTTATTATGACAGCATGTTTGCATGGTCGACAAAATTTTAACGTTAATTGTGGCTTGTACCATATTTTACATTGATAGATTGCTGTAAAAATTCTGTTATACTCTGTTTTTATTCATTAATACACTCTTACTTTGCAGTTGTGTTATGATAGGACAATACTTTATTTTTAATATAGGCTGTTATGCTGAATGACAAACCTAAAACATTTATTAAATATTGTGATAATGACCCAAGATATTTCAAATCGTTGTACATATTTAAAGGAATTAATGGTCTCTGATACATTGTACAATTTCATATATTTCATTAAAATTGATCGGTCATATATAGTGGAAATTCAAATAAAAAGGTTCTATTCTACTATATCGGGTGTTTCTGTCATCAAATTGTCCATGGTGGGTAAACTAGTAGGTAAATTACTGTTATTTCCAATTTTATAAATCAATGTTTTAACCTGACCTGGATTAAAGACAAACTGCTAAATAAGTTGTCGCTTAAATGCCAATTTAATAAGCTAAATGAGTATTGTGGTTGCTTTATACTATTAGCTTATAATGCAGCCTTCCCACATTTATGCAACTAGAATTAGTTTAGTGTCGATCTACTCTCCAAAGATTCTTGGCTTATTGATTAAAGTATACTTATGGTCAGAAGCGTTTTTTTAGATTAATTCCAACTTAGCCCAAATTCTTCTTCTTTCCTCAAAGAATTCAATTCCTAAAACATTTTACATAATTCCTAGTCATAATTCGAAACTAAAAGCTTAAGCTGCGTCTCTATATATGCTAAACATAACTGAAATCATAATTACCCATATCAAACATTGTATCACAATTAATTACAGTTCTTTTAAGATAGTTTGTCTTCACACCCACAAAATATTTATGACATGAATTTTAAAGATACATTTTGAATTACACAGTAGCGCTTTCTCTCCATCTTTTCAACTTAATTTACTGAAGATATAAACAAAACAAGAAATGGAAGTTATGTTTGGATAAAAGAACAGTCCACGTTAAAATTACACAAAGATACATTAGTTCAAAGTGTTGCAAAAAAGAGAAATTTATCTAAGCACAACTTTACATTGGGCTTTAAAAGTCCCATGGCAATGCCAGTGCAAGAATAAATTGTTTTTCTTCGTACAGTTCTAGAAAAAGCTGATTTATTGAAATAGTTTCCAAAAAGGAAAGCGTACCAAAACACAAAGCTTTGCTTGAAACTGAAAAGCGCTTTCTTGGAATGTTGCAATTTTTACAGGACATGATATGTTTAGTCATAGACGTACGTGCATTAACATTTTTATTTCACAACAACTAGGTTGATATATGCTCCGCCAAGCGTGAATTTAGACTTCTACTGCATCTGTCTACATATGATTTTCAATAAGAAAAATATCAAATATGGATAACGTTAGATGTAGACTGTAGTGGAATCTCATAATGCACACTAGGTAGAAGTTTTGTAGCGGATGTTATTACAACTTCATCAGTTTCAAATTATGTAAAAGCTAGAGCGCTTCGTTGTCTCTTTACCTTTATATTGTAAGTGAATATACAAAGGTTT
>JAQBSW010014131.1:0-12271 GCA_029291075.1 Eudiplozoon nipponicum
TATATATATATATATATATATAAGTTTAAAGCAATATATATTCAGTTTGATTTTAATTGGTTGTTGCAAAATATATGAGGCTCGTTTGTTGAACAAGCCAAGAGATTTCACATTTCAAGGTACAAAGCTTATGCGTTTCCACACTAAATAAAAAGCGATTATTAGTTTGATGAGTGCTATTGCTTAATAAATTCGACATCAGAATTTTGAAAACTTAACGCAACCTAATCTGTAAGGCACATGCAAAAAATACTAATAAATGGACAAGCACGCACATGGAGAAAACGTGTGCACACAAAAACGTAAATTTGCACCAACTTCAGATATTTGCTTCTATGCTGTGTGCATTCAAGCTAAGCGGCGTGCTTAGTCAACACGTTTTACCTGTCGTATCAAGCTAATTAAAATCTATTTGAGTTCATTTAAGCAAAGATATGCTTGCAAATTTGAACCTATTCTGAAGATCTTTCATAAAATAATTTCTAATTTACAAAGTACACATAATTTCGTATAAATTAAATTATCTCCCGTTGTTTAGTCCACGCATATTATTTAAATGACGGAATGCTCAAATACGGTTGAACTAACGATTCAACTCCCACGCAACAGTCATTATAGAATACATTCCATACCATTTGGGAAATTTATATTCATTCAAAAGTTTATGACAGAAAATTTATTATATTTCTATGCAGTCGGTAGAAACTTACTTTTGCCTATGTTATCAAATGCAATTCATCCAGTAAACCGGTCTCGCTATTTTAACACACTCATAAAGTACTTGCTAGAATTGCCGCGAACGTTGCTCAAGCCGCGGTTTGAACCTGAA
The DNA here is from genome assembly GCA_029291075.1 of Eudiplozoon nipponicum. Lineage (NCBI taxonomy): Eukaryota > Metazoa > Platyhelminthes > Monogenea > Mazocraeidea > Diplozoidae > Eudiplozoon > Eudiplozoon nipponicum. Next base: position 830 of record JAQBSW010014131.1, read on the forward strand.
CACATTTGCATCGGAGCGTTGCATCACATCTAATGCGCTACCAAGTTATGCATTCCAAGAACCATTTAGTCATAGGACAACTTATTTTTTGTAATTTTTTCTTTCAACTAAAGCCTGTTTGACATAGCTTTCAACCAATAATATAAATCTACTGCCCATATCTGCAGTTATGACCCAAATATAATGCCACACTGTGAATTTATTTTTGATGTTAAATTTTTTAGCAAGATTTTTACTACATATCTGTCGTAGTATAAATGTTTCTGTAAATTGCAGCAAACGTAATTCATCAAGTAGGTTAGTTTCGCACTTGTTGGGCATTCAGAAAGTAACTGCACAAATTTCCGCGACCGGATCTTATACAGGAACTCTAACCTAGTCAAATTTTCTATGAAGCCCCGACACTCATCCGCTTTGCCACCCCAAAGCCGTGCATTAGATTCAATTTTCACTAATATACAAAATTGGATTTGTGATCTGTCTTTCTTCCAGAAGATGTCTATTTAGCATAAATTTAAACTTATTTGAATAAAGCATGTTTTACGCATCTTAGGTGACGCAGTGGCAAAGATGTATGTTCACAAAGAAAATTCGATCCAATTAGATTCAGATCATCACAACACAGTATATATATATATATATATATATATATATATATATATACTGTATGATTTCTTCAAACGTACTCCGGGCATTATTTACCAGATTTCCAGTTTAAGATTCAAGAAAATTCCCGTTGATTTTTTGTATTTTTCCGCGAACATTGGTTTACAATGTGTCGATTTAGTAAAGCTTCCATAATTCTCTCGAAGCAGTTTATTTTCGAGAAAGGGAATCGTTTTACCTTTCTCTCGCTCCTGTAAGAGTTTGATTTATGAGTCGGCTTTTCGGCTTATTCTTAAATTTCGTAGGATTTACTACTTTTGAAATAAAGATAAGTAGATCTTTTTTATGTCTTCTATCAATTATGCATTGGCCAATTATATATTGTAGGCTGGTTTATTCTAGATGATAAATATATGCGTCAGCTAGGAGCAGTGCTATATAACTGTCAACTGCAAAACCATTGAACTTTTTTCGCAATACTATTGTTTAATTGGTTTTTTTCTTCATCTCATAGCTATTATGTTAATTCAAATGCATCTTGAAGAATATGTTTTCTATAGTGGCTGCAAGAGTTTGCCTTAAAGATAACACTTTTATTCGTGACACACGGTATATTTTCTTTAAAACTGTTCTAATTTGTATTTTCTATTAATGTCCGCCATATGTCAGACGCTTTCTGTTCTCTATACCTTGAATCCACTGTCAAAATTTCCATACTTAGATAGATAATAGATACTTAGGTACTCATTCCCAAACTTATTTAATACCGATTTGAGTACTTTGAGGTATATATTTAGGCTGGTATGTCATATCTTAAAACAGCGTATAGTGCGTCGTCAATACACTTCATCCCATGTAACTTTGAGTTATAAAACTTAAGTGGAAAATTAAAAATAATTAGTGTGGCTTGGCCCTTAGTTTGTAAACTGTCGTCTGCCTGCTTAGGCCGCACTTTTGCGACACCGTTCTCTAACCTGTTAACCAAAGCAATCAATTAGGACTTGTTTTTTATGTGTTAATGCTATTCTCTCCAACGTTGGGCTTACAATTACGGCGCTTGCACAACTCCTATCTATTTTGGAGCATTGTTACTACCTAAAGCTTTGCTAGATGAATTATAAGGGCTTACGAGGGAGCAAAAGAATATTCGAAGAATTTAACTGTTTATAGATAACTTTATTATTAAAAGTAATTATTTTAAATTTAAGCAAAGTAAAATTAAGCGTTAAAACAGGGAAAACACACTGTTTGTTTTCTCACTAAAAATAATTATTGATGAATCATTTAAAAAAGCCTATATATTCTCAGTGGCCTCTTTTAGCCAGATGTTTGCTAAAATATATTATTCAACATATAAGACATAGTTGTTTCATCATCGACTCTGGTAATTGCACAATTTTAGATTAGATCATTAAAATTCTCTTATTAAAATATAAAACTTAATTAATCATTTGTTTTTCAGGTGGTCTACTTCACTTGTATATTATCATTTGATTATGGCAGTTATTTTTTCAATAAAAATAATATTTATCGTATTATTTTATATGGTTTCCAAGAATGGAGCATCTTAATTATTCTCCTACTTTCATATGGACGAATCAAATATTCAAAATGTTAATTATTAAGAATCTTTAAATAGGAATTGCAAGAAAATAACGTTAAAGACTTCTAATTATCTCAGAATCTTTATTTTGTTATTGGTAACATGAAGAAGACATATTGTTTCTTATGCAAAATAGCAAAGTATAAAGAAATTTAACTTCTTAATGCTCTATAACATAAAGAATCAAAAAAATAACCTCAGATAAATTTTAGACGTTATATATATATAAGCTTGCGTAGAGTGTGACCTGGCACCGGCGATTGTAATATATCGTGTTCTACCGCTTTGACTATAATGTCAATGGTTTCATCAATTGGAACATTTGTAAACAAAGACGTAACATCAAAAGATACCATAATCTTGAATCTATATAAACTGAGTTTGTAGTCAAAGCGGTAGAACACGATATATATATATATATATATATATATATATATATATATATATATATATATATATATATATATATATATATATATATATACAAAAATGTATGCATATACTCAATAGTCACACAACACAATATTTTATCAGATTTACTGAAAAACTAAAGCAATAAAATATCAAAAACTTTAAAAATCAAAAAAATTCTGTAAAGTATGTTTAATTTACTTGCTTTGTTCGCAATAATGTCTCATTTAATATTTTTGACATTTTGAGAGTCATTCTTGATCAAAGTCTTCTTTAAACACTTATGTTTTCACAACAAAAATGTCTACATTTTTGTTGGCCATCAACCTTCCTAATTTTTCATTTTCACTAGCGAAATCAAAGAAGCAAATTTGTGTAATGCAGTTCCGTCTTTTATGGATGCAATAGAATTTGTAATTGGATGTTCAAATTTTGAATGAAAATACATTTAACGAAATGACTAGAATATTAATCATCAAAAATATTATTATAATCGTCGTCATAATCATAAGCATAATATTCGTCATATTTATGATCATCAAGATCATTAACATTAATATCAACCTCATCATCATAATCATTATCCTATTCATATTCGTCATAAACGTCTTTATCTTCATTATATTTATCATCATCATGATCATCTTGATCATCGAACACCATCAACATTGTCATTATCACCATCATTATCAACATCTTCGTCAATATCATCAAAATATTTATAATTATCAACATCGTCATCATCCTCATCATAATCATCATAATCAAAATAATCACCAATACCATCGTAATAACTATTATCATTGCCATTATTATAATCTTATTCGTGGTTGTCATTATTATTATTATTAAATTCATTATTATCATTTTTGTCATTAATGTCACCATCTACATCATCAACATCATCATCATCAACATAATAGTCGTTGTCATCATAATCATTATCAACATCATTATCAACATCATCGATGACGTTTTCATCATTATCATCAACATTAACATCACCATTTTTATCACGGCCGTCATCATCAACATCATCAACATGATCACCAGCGTTATCATTTATATTATAAATGTCGTCGTCATCCTCGTTGAGCTCAATATTAATAAAAGCGCCATCGTCATCGCCCTCGACATCACCATTATAATCACTACCAATACTATCACCATCAACGTCTTCCTCGCCAACATCGTCGTCGTCAACATTATGGTCATCATCAGTATTATATTCAAGGATGTCGTTGTCGTTAAAATTGTCATCAACAACACTGTCGTCATAGTCATTATTCTCATGATCATCGTGATAATTACTATAATCAAAATCATCATTAAATTCATCATCATCTTCATCATCATCATCATCATCGTCACCATCACCATCTTATTCTTCAAAATCATGATCATGATCATGAAAACAATTATCGCATCATCATTATCATCAACATAATCATCATTGTTATCATCAATGACTTAATCTTCAACTTTATCACCATGAGCATCACCGTCATCATCGTCATTATCATTATCATCATTTTCGTCATCAAATATATTATCGAAACATCATTATCATCAATATCGTCATCTTCAATATTATAATTATCAAGATTATCATCATCGCCATCATGATTATGGTCATGATAATCTCGAAAATAATAAACTTCGTCAGCATCATTATCAGTATCATCATAATTTCCATCATGATCAACAAGACCACCGTCATCATCACAATCTTCAAAAGAATCGACAACAGCGTCTTCAATATTATGATCATATTCATCAATATCCGTGTAGGTTAATTAACTTGTTGGAGATTAATTAACTGCCCACATAAAAATAAATCTATTTTAATTTCGGACATTTAATGTTAAAATTTAACATTTAAATACTGTTTGTTGCGGAGAACTAATATATATATGCAAGTATGTATTAGGTTTTGCGAACCTAGTAACAAATTAGTTCAGTTGTGACCAGAAGGATAAACCAAAGGCAGCATGAACGGAAAGTATAATCTCATGCACATTCGTTTCGTGCTTACTGGCGACTCATCAGTAGGAGCCGGTATTACGCCCTTTAACCACTATATATTCGGTAGAAGAATGTGAAATAATAGGACGGTACAATCTCCTAGACGAATGTGTAAACCTGTAATAGTGAAGCTAACATAATCTGAAAGTCAACGACAATGCGACTTCAATGCTAACTCACACTATATAATATATATACCGAGTCTGTAAAGGATACTAACACTATGGCCATTGTGTTAGTAACTGATACCTTTTTTAAATCGATGAGTACCGGATACTAACACTATGGTTTCCGAGTCGGTACATGATACCAACCTGATGGATATAAATTTATGCTAAAGTTCACCCAAATTGAGAATTACAACAATTTCCGAACACCTGTTACTCCAGTTAAACCATACACTCTGGCCTTCATCGATATCAGTTATCACATATCGCGGTAAGCATGACATCATTCAATGCAATATATTACAGTTAAATACTGTTTGTTGCGCAGAGCTAATATATATGCAAGTATGTATTAGGTTTTGCGAACGTAGTAACAAATTAGTTCAGTTGTAACCAGAAGGCTAAACCAAAGACAGCATGCATGGAAAGTATAATCTCATGCACATTCGTTTCGTGCTTACTGGCGACTCGTCAGTAGGAGCCGGTATTACGCCCTTTAACCACTAAATTATTTGGGTGAGGAATGTAAGATAATAGGACGCTACATAAAACGACGTCTTGCTTTTTTTAAACTATTGAAATATTTTTACATTTTTCTTTGTGAATATTTTCGAAGATTTTGACTTGCCTTTGGTGACTGTATTAATCAATCTTGAGATTTTGAGTTGCGTGTTACGCATGCTGCATATTCCTGACCTGATATTATTTATTTCTTGAATCATTTAGCGAAGCAATATTTTGACAATAAATTACTGCATTTAACTACAAATTAATATTCTTATTGGTATTACGGGAAGGATCTCAAATTAGCTTTAGGCAATAATCGTGGAAATTCTGCTTTCAAGATTTTCACGTATGAATGGTACTTGGTGGCAATCAATGAGGTGGCAAGCACACATATATTGTTACAATAAATATATTGTAATAAATTTTATTTGAACATGATGGAAGACAGCAATAGTTGCGAGGATACAAAGCAATTAACCGAAGGACTTGAGGAATTTAGTTGAAGAGAAAGTGCTGAGGAATATGGTTATTCTAAGTTAGATGATCATTCAGGGTATTTGAGTTATCCGGAGATGGCGTCTCAGAGGCTATCCTACAGTAGTGACCAATGAGCCTCTACAGGTCAACTTAATCACCATTATCATCAGCGATATCATTCTCATCAACATAATCAGTATCATCGTAATCATCATCAACATTATCATCATCATCCTCGTTGTGATAATCACCATCGTCATCATCATCATCATCATTATAATCGTATTTACCGTCCTCGTCATCATAATCTTAATTTACATCACCATTATCATTGTTGTCGTCATCATCAAAATCAAGATCATCACCAACATCATCATCATTGGCATCATCGTCTTCGTTGTCAACGTCCTCGTCTTTATCATTATAATTTCCATCATCGTCACTCTCAGTATCGTTGTTATCGTCATCATTAACATCATCAACATTCTCACCACAATTGTCATCATCATGAACTTCAACATAGTTACCAGCGTTATCATTTAAATTTTCAGCATTTTTGTCATCGTCGTCGTCCTCATCATTAATAAAATCATCATCGTCATCATCATCAACATATCTACAGTAGTCTTCGTCGTTAATCTGTTCATTGTCTTCATCATCATCACCCTCATCATCATCATCATCACCATCATCGTAATAATCATCATCATCAAAATCATCATCATCGTTATCATCATCATCATCATCAAAATCGTCATCTTCATCGTCAACATCATCATCATCATCATTATTATTATTACCATGAGTTTATTCATTATTATCAACATCGTCACCATTATCATCAGCATCATTACCATCATCATCACTTTCATCCTCAAAATCATTAGTGTCATCATCATCGTCATTATTATAATGATCATGATCATGATCATTATCATCACCACCATCTTAATCATCATCAACATTACCATCATTCCCATCATTTCCACTACCACTACCAATATTATCAACAGAATAGTCACCATCATCGACAACAGCGCCGTCAACATTATCATCATTTTCATTATCAACATAATCACCATTATCGTAGTCATCATTTGCATCAAAATGAATATCATGATAACCGTCAACATTTCCGTCATTATCATTATCCTTGTCATTAAAATAATCAATATTACCATAATTGTCATTATCAACATCATCACGATCATCGAAATCGTAGTCATCGTCCTAGCCATCATCAGCATCATCGAGAACATCAACATCATTTTCGTCGTCGTCATCTTCAACGACATCATCATCAATATCATCGTCGTTATAATCAGAGTTGACATTTTCAACACCATCATCATCATCATCATCATCATGATAGCCATCATCCTGATTTTGCCGTGCTTGATCTTACACAGGGATTTTGGCAAGTAGGCGTGCAGCCCGAAGACCGATGGAAGTTAGTGGTACATTTAGAAACGTTGATTCAAGGACTGACTACACAAATGAGCAATTTAACTGCAGAAATAGGCATAATTAAGTCTCGTCAGGACGATACACTGATAATAAACACAGACGAAATGCGAGTGCATAGCCCATCCAATCTAGGTGGACACAACACTGATCATCAGCATCATCACAAACATTTTCATCTATAGCATCATCATCGACGTAGACTTAATCTTCATTATCATCAGCTTTATCTTCACCTTCAATTTATCACCAAAATTATCAGCATCATCAACGTGAAGAACATCGTAAATTTCATCGACAACATTATCATCATCACGATAGTCGCCATAATTAACGCCATCCTCAATTTTATCATCATCCTTAAAATCAATATCATTAAAAAATATTTTCATTAACGTGTGCACCATCATCGTCAACATAATCATCATCAGCAGTACATTCGTAGTTGTTGTTCTTGTCATACACATGATCATTAACATCATCATTATCATTTTCGTTGTCATCATCTTCATCATTATTATCGTTGTCATCTTCATCATCATCATCGTCGATGTCATCATTTTAATTATCAACATCATCTCAATCACGATGATCATCAGAATAATCATATTCATAGTCACCATTATAGTTGTCGTCCGCCTCGTCATCATAACAGTCATCATTATCATCAACATCATCACCAGTTTTATCGTTATCATCGTCGTCGACATCATTATTATCATTAACGCTAACATCATAATTATCCTTGTCGTCGTTATCATCATCATTGACATTCTTAACATGAGCAAAATCACCATAAGTCTTGTAATCATTATAACCGTCAACATTATCACAAGCATATTCATTTACATCATAATCATCGTTTTTATTGTCGTCGATTTCATCATCATTAAATCGTCATGATCATTATCATAATCGTCCTCGTCATCATCATCATTATCATGACCATTTTTATCTTTATTTTATTCGTCGTTTAGATCATCACAATCATCATCATCATCATCATCATAACCATTATCATAAACACCATCAACATCATCATGGACGTCATCAACGTCATTAAAATCATAATAGTTCTTGTCCTCGTCGTAATAATTTTCATCACCTTCGTTGTCACCTTAATCGTCTGCGTCATCATAAATGTCATTGTAATCGTTCCTGTCTTCGTCATCACAATCACCTTTATGATCCTTATGACATAATGATGATCAAAATCATAATCGTCGTTGTTATTATCGTTGTAGTCATCATTCTCATCATCATTAACAACAATATCATCGTCGTCATTATCATTATAATCTTCATTTATGTTGCCATCGGTGTCAATATGTTCATCTTCACAATAATCATCATGATCATCATTATCATTATCGTGGTCATCGTTGCCATCATGAGCACTGTCATAATCATTTTCATCATCATCATTGTCGTAATCATCAACATCATTATGATCTTTGACATAGTTTACGATGATGCCTTTATCTTTGTCATCTTCATCGGCGTTGTCATGATCATAATCATGATCATCATCATAGTCTTTGTCGTCGTTATTATTATCATCATTATCATTGTCGGCGTCGTCAACATCATCGTCATGATCATAATCGTCATCGCTATCAATATCATCAACATTATTACCATTGCTATAATCGTCGAAATTATCAAATTTTTCATCATCATCATCATCATCATCAACTAATTCCATATCCTGCCATTGATGCTGCAAATTTGAATTGGTAGAATTTTGATACTGTGGAAGTATTTTATATGTAAAGTTTGTAAATTTCGTACCGAAAGGCCGAACAGAGTTTGCAAATCTATTCAAGGTGGCCTGCACAGAACTTTGATTATCGTATAATAATACATTATTGTACGTGTAGTCAATATCGAATTATCTGCTGCCGGACAGATTTTTGACGCCTGCATCCTGAACGCATGATATATGTTAAAAAATTCAACAGAAATGGGGAAGTGAAATTCTTAACGTAAACCACTGCTGGTGGTAATATTATTCGATAATTTATTGAGGACCCCAACTCTATCGTACTGTATTAAAAATATTAATGGGCATACCACTTTTCAGCGGAATATCGAATAGAACAATACGGTAGACTGAGTCAACTGCACCATTGAAGTATAAAAAGACGGCTATTGTTGAAGTGCAATACTCATGACACTGTTCAGGTACTTACCTCATGGTGAGAATATTATCTACACAATCCCGTCGTATCTGAAATCCGGATTGTTCTTTACTGTATGCGATTCTGGTAAAGCGCCGAGACAAAGTCAATCGAAACAAGTAATCTAGAAAAGTCTTGGATCATGCTTATACCACGATGGTAATCGGACCAACTCCGATAACAAATTTTTGAAGATTCGACAGATGGTCAACTTGCTTCAAGCAACCACCTCAGTGATGCGAAACTAGTGACAAATTAGTTCAAATATGACCAGAAGGATAAATGAAAGACAGCATGAACGGAAAGTATAATATCTTGCACATTCATTTTGCGCTTACTGACGACTCACCAGTAGGAGCCGGAATTACACCACTTATGCACTATATATTTGTGTGAGGAATGAAGGAAAATTAGACGGTACAATCTCCGATAGGAATGTATAAACCCGCATTAGTAAATTAACTTCATATTAAGTCTCTCTCTCTCTCTCTTCTCTCTCTATATATATATATATATATATATATATATATATATATATACCGATCCTGTAAAGGAAACCAATACTATGGCTATTGTGTCTGTACCCGATACCAACATAATAATATCAAAAGATACACGGTACTAACACTATGGTTGTTGAGTCGGTACATGGTACCAACACGATGGATTTCAATGTATGCTATAGTTCATCAAAATTGAGAATTATCACATTTCTCGGAAATAATGAAATCATGCAACTATACACATAAAAGTTAGAGAATGTTTGTGGCCCTAAACAGTATCTTACCACCTCGGATACTTCATTTTATATAATACGAACAAGATTTGGCAAAGCCCTACCATTCTTACATAATCTGTTAAAGGTTCATATTTAAAAATAAAGATTGAATTGCATATTTCTAACTCTGATGGTTGTTCAAGATAAACGTTCCCCATTGTATCTACAGGAATAACTTTGAAGATCGGGACTGATGCAGGCGGCCAGGAAAATTGATCTATTTTGTGTTTAACCAATTATTAAGACAGTATTACCTGATCTTCACGCAGATATTGTTCCAGTAGTTTTCTTTCTGTAACAAAATATTTCGGCTGTCTTTATCGGCAGCCTTCTTCAATTGATCCATCCTCACTAGTTTTACAAAACAAACTAATCAGGCATGCGCGATGTTGCCTTTGGCAATATTATTTATACTTCGGGCTGATCTTTCATTAGATAGTCACGAGTGTGTGCATTTCCGTTATGTTCATCTAACTAAGTGAGACTAGAATGTCTGAATAAGTATTTACCATTTGCATGCGTTAGAGTTTTTGTTTTTTACACTCCATGTAAAATCACATAACTGAGATTGCTCTCGCCTTTTCTGATGGGGGGAAACCAATAATACAGAAACACTCGTCATAAACACATGTCATTATGAGTGATAAAATTAGAAATCCGAATGACGAATGCACGTGTTAAATTTCAAATCAAACCACTCAGGTTGTACTCAAGATAAGCTTTTTATTAACAGTTATTATGATATAATTAATTAGACGTGCGATATGCATTTGCATGTGTATGTGTTTACATAACTTAAGAGATTCAGTTAAATATAATTGATAAATATGTACTTACATCTAAATTAAACTGCAGTCAATAGGCATTACTTTACACTTTGCAAGCGTCAGACTAATAATTAATTCTAAACTTTTGAAATTCTATAATATTAGAATGATCTCAGTAGGTAGGTTGGAGGTAAAATACACAGAAATAAGCGTTCAAATCACAAAGAGTTTTAAGATCAAACGAGTAGTTCGAGGTGAAATGTGGAAAGACTATATTCTCAATAATTGATTAGCCATTAATTGAATATTAAGCCCACTAATAAGTCAATCTTAATCCGATGTTCTTAATCTTTTAATGGAGCTAGTTTCCAATTCATGCAATCGTCTTTCCCTGTCATTAGCTATTTTGGTATTCGAAATTAAACCTAACGATATTTCAACAGCTATTTTATTCACA
>JAQBSW010014132.1:0-12267 GCA_029291075.1 Eudiplozoon nipponicum
TACAACGAACAGACAAGCGAGGTTCAAACCGCGTCGCATATACTAAACTGTGAACGGCAGTGTTAAAGCTACTCGCATCTCTCACTCCTGATTCGGCGCCATTCTTTGATTCACTGTCACAAATTTCGTTTCAGACATTTGCTTGACAAAATTTTACTGCCATTGAAGTTACAGGCAAATACACACTTCAAAAGTAACGATGGTATACTACTAGTACTACTACCTATAGTAGCTATATACCCCAATCCATAAAGCGAAATTATCACTAGACATCTATCACAGATTGCCGTACTGTCAAAAGACGCTTCGATATAAAATATATTACCCATCCACATTTCAACTCGATGAACGTTCGGAATCAAATAAAAATCTAATTTAGTGTTTAACCTTTATTAATACAAAACACGTTTCACCCGCGCCGCAAAAATCGCATCAGCAAATTATCACGCCCTAAAAAGCGGTGAAAAAAACAAGAACTCAAACGCCTGTTCAAAAGATAAGTAATAATAAGTCAGTAATTCTAGCACATTACATCACTTAGCCTTCACTAAGTGCGAAAAATGTGCATTGTTTTGCAGACAACATTATATGGGCGTTACACCATAAACTGATATGACTGCGTGTAAATGACAAAAAGTACTAATAAAGGACTTACCACTATAACGACGTAGGCTGTTTCCTAAAAAAGAAAGCTATTATGTAGATACCATGAAACTAGTTTATCAACACTAGTACTTAAAATCAGAAATATAATTTTTCATTTATCTCAATACAGGTCTGTGAAAATCATCATTTAATAAGAACTAAATTCTGTGCGAAGACATACCTCAGTACGTCATAGCCATAAGCAAGTCGGTGACAACGATATAGATCTCAGCAGCCCTGCAACTTCAAAACATTACAAATGCCCTAAAAAGCGTAGGAAAAACAAGAACTCAAACGCCTGTTCAAAATATAAGTAGATCAAGTCAGTAATTCTTGCACATTACATCACTTATCCTTTACGAAGTACGAAAAATGTGCATTGTTGTGCAGGCAACACCATAAACTGATATGACTGCGTGTAAATGACAAAACGTACTAATAAAGGACTTACCACTATAACGACGCAGGCTGTTTCCTAAAAAAGAAAGCTATTATGTAGATACCATGAAACTAGTTTATCAACAATAGTACTTAAAATCAGAAATATAGTTTTTCATTTATCTCAATACAGGTCTGTGAAAATCATCATTTAATAAGAACTAAATTTTGTGCGAAGACATACCTCAGAACGTCATAGCCATAAGCAAGTCGGTGACAAAACGATATAGATCTCAGCAGCCCTGCAACTTCAAAACATTACAAATGCCCTAAAAAGCGTTGGAAAAACAAGAACTCAAACGCCTGTTCAAAATATAAGTAGATCAAGTCAGTAATTCTTGCACATTACATCACTTATCCTTTACGAAGTACGAAAAATGTGCATTGTTGTGCAGGCAACACCATAAACTGATATGACTGGTGCAACACAAACGTACCACAAAGGACTTACCACTGCACTGACGTGCAGGCTGCCTTCAAAAAAGAAAGCTATTATGTAGATACCATGAAACTAGTTTATCAACACTAGTACTTAAAATCAGAAATATACTTTTTCATTTATCTCAATACAGGTCTGTGAAAATCATCATTTAATAAGAACTAAATTTTGTGCGAAGACATACCTCAGAACGTCATAGCCATAAGCAAGTCGGTGACAAAACGATATAGATCTCAGCAGCCCTGCAACTTCAAAACATTACAAATGTCCTAAAAAGCGTTTGGAAAAACAAGAACTCAAACGCCTGTTCAAAATATAAGTAGATCAAGTCAGTAATTCTTGCACATTACATCACTTATCCTTTACGAAGTACGAAAAATGTGCATTGTTGTGCAGGCAACACCATAAACTGATATGACTGCGTGTAGATGACAAAAAGTACTAACAAAGGACTTACCACTATAACGACGTAGGCTGTTTCCTAAAAAAGAAAGCTATTATGTAGATACCATGAAACTAGTTTATCAACACTAGTACTTAAAATCAGAAATATAATTTTTCATTTATCTCAATACAGGTCTGTGAAAATCATCATTTAATAACTAAATTCTGTGCGAAGACATACCTCAGAACGTCATAGCCATAAGCAAGTCGGTGACAAAACGATATAGATCTCAGCAGCCCTGAAATTTCAAAACAGTACAAATGCTATAGTAGCATATTCTATATTTTGAAATCACAAACAAGCGATTTCTACAAAAGAATAATCGAAGACATACTTTGAAACGTAAGTCCTTAAACACATGGTGCCCGTATAACGATGCAGTTCTCGTCCTATAATTTCAGGAACGAAATGCAATTACAAGGACAAGTTAGGAAATAAAAAGCACTAAATAAACAGCGATTTCTCGATTGTATGTGCTAAATAGAATTCAATAAATATATGCATAGGATTGTGGCGCGTTAGCAAGACCACAAATTTTCTCGCCAACCTAAGAAATTGCTAAGATTTAATAGCTTGCAAAAACGAATAAATTTAATTCGATTTAACATAACTCACACATTTTTAGTCGACGTAGGATCCATCATTAATCTGAAAAAGAAAAAAAATACGTTATAGATATGGAAAAAGGGATGCAGAAAAAATAAGCTCTGCATCAGAAAGCAAATTTTTCATAGGTTTCAATACAGGTCTGTGAAAATCATCATAAATGAAAAAATTATAAAATAAAACAGACCGTACATTGCGAAACGAATCCAAGCGCACTACCACGCTAAAAATCATAAGGCGCACCAGGAACGACGTTTAAAAATTCTGTTATTAAAATTAGGATATTAAAACAAGAAGAATATTAATAAATAATACTTTGTAAACGCCTCGGCTGGAAGTAAATTCCGTGCAAAATTACACAAAAGTAAAAAGGGAATAGCTAATGAGAGACGATTACTGCGGGTGACTCTTATTAGAACCGAAAATACTTTCTCAGGTTAACGCTGAGAAAGTTTGGTAGTGTTGCAGTGTCTAAAAGAATTTGTAGACACTCGAGGCATAGCACGAAGTACAAAAATGCCAAGCTTCTGATGTTGCATAGTAAATGCATCATGCTTAAATTCGTTTGCAAACGCAAGGTTGCACGCCATTGTTTAACGGCAAATTTCGCTTGTTGTTATTTGTAACGCATAATGAAATTTGAATTTAATTTAGGTAGTATGTCGGCGAATTTATCTGAGTCGTTACAGCACTTTCCTCCCTGAAAGAAATAACCAAAAATTCCTCTTGGTGAGGCTTGATGGGTAATGTAGGACAGAGTTCGAACCCAGTTAGGCAACTGCTTATTATTCTGCCCATAGATAATTTTTAAAAATCTACAGTAAATGCTGAGCTGGTGCATGCTTGTTTGTTGATTCAACAATTATATGATACCAAATGACCACTAGGAGTTGCTTCGCAAATTGTTAGCTGTAGTGGCCGGTCATTTTGTGTGATGCAAAATAGTTTTTGAGAGCCCTCGCGAGAAAATTGTAAAGTAGATAGCCACTGAAATTGCCAGATTTAAGATGAAACCTGGGCAGGCTGGATCACCGACATTGAGTTCGAATACGCCCAAAGGAGCGAGTTTGTGCGGGACTTTGTGGTCATGATATTCACGGTGTGCTCTGTGCAACTGATGAAGTTGAGATATACATTGAAAGTGGCCTGTACCATGATATGAAACAGAAGACTACTTATTGTTACTATTCATGGCGTGACACGAGTAGTGTTCACAATGCTTATTCAATTTTGTGGATTTATCGTGTTATTTGAAATTACCTAACTGTTTCTAATGTTCAAATTGAAATGTGTTATGTAACGACACAAAGAATTCGCCGACATATTGCGTAAATTAAACTCAATTCGACTTACGCTGCACCAATGAGAAAAATGCAAAACATACCGTTAACCAATAGTGTGCAAGTAGCCATATATCTAGAACATGGTTATTTAAGCACGGGGAATTTACCATGAGATCAGCTGTCGCTTTGCCTTCTACTGTGCGTGTCTCGGAGGTGCTGTCTCCTACCTTTCACATACGCTGATGTTTGGACTTGCTGTACCAACATTGGCAACTTCAGTAACGCCAATCTTGTTGCTGTACAACTAGAGAGACGAGCCAATTATTGCAGAACTTCAACGAAGTTACTCAGCGAGATTACAACGCCACAACAGAAGGAACCACAACCCAAGTCAACCCGAGCTGGACACAAGAGGCTAGGAGTACTTCTAGACGTATCGGCATTTGCCAGAGAACGCAAGACCGGCCCTGTTAAGTGCCCCCTAACAGTACATAACTCTTTATTTTATGGCACTCTAACCGAGTTTGTAACGTCGTACGGCATTTACTTGAAGCTGGGTCGTTTACAAAATTGGCGATCGCACCAGGATACTGAGTACTGTACTGAATAAATAAAATTGACTTTCTTTTTCATTTATTTGGGATAAAAATAGGTTAACATTTGCGTATACGTTTTCTTTACTCTGGTCATGGTCTTAGGTGAATTTTTTTGGGTATATATGTTCTCTCTAAAGTCGTGGTCTTCTGGGGAATTTCTTTTGGGTATATGTTCTATTCAATTTTCCTACGTACAAAACTGCACCGTACGTTCTCGACAGATTCAACTGCGGAAGATTTCAATTTTGGAAGCTGTTAGTATCTACGTACAAAACTGTGACGTGTTTTGTGAAGGAACTAATTTCATCTGTGTTCTGCGCTCATCTCTCGGCAGGTTCAACTGCGGAAGATTCTCTTTCAACTGTGGAAGCTGTTTGTGGGTAAGCGTTTCGATTAAAGTATATTTATACATTTTCATCTTTCTTATAAATTTATGCTTTTAAGATCCCGTAAAATTGTTAGAATGTCAGGTCCAATTTTAGATATTGATGTTCCTGTTTGGGATGGGGATAGTGAACTATTCTTTATGCGCATAGACTCCGCTTTCTCCCCGTTTCCAGATTATGAGATTCATCAAAAACTGTCAAAGATTTTTGCTAAACTACCTTCTGAATTGCAGTGATGGATTTATCTTCATCTTGAGGCCATTAGGAAGCTACCTCATTCCATTTTTGGCCTACAAAATGAAGTAGAATCCTTGCTGGGGCCCACAGAAACTGAGCAAATAATAAATAAATAAACACAGTTAGACATGCCAAACCTTGGCCTCATTGAGATATTAAATGAATTACAGAAACGTTGGTATAAAACCAATATTTCTGACCATGAGGCTAAGGTTGTTTTTATTAACAATCTTCCACAATCATTAAAACTATTCGCAAGAGAGCTTCCCAACACTCTCTCTATAGATGACTTATCTGAGAGATGTGAGTTATAATATAGGGTTTTGGAACCTAAGGCGAATCCATCATTCTTGTGTCCACCCCAGCAAGATGATAGGCTCTCCTCTTTAGAGAGGACAGTAACGAATATGGCTAAATTTCTAGAAGGATTGGCCATAACGAAATCCGAGCTAAATCAAGTGAATTCTCGACCCAAATTCATACCTTAACCTAATTATAACGGTAGGCGGCGATCGAGATCCCCGCAATCCTTTAACAGATATGCCCCAAAGAACTGGTGCTATAATTACCAGAAGTTTTTTTATTCATGCCATGTCTGTCTTTGTCGTTCCGAAGAATTTCCGAATGAGTGTCAATTTCCACAATTGACGGAAAGAACAACAAAACATAGGT
The DNA here is from genome assembly GCA_029291075.1 of Eudiplozoon nipponicum. Classification (NCBI taxonomy): domain Eukaryota; kingdom Metazoa; phylum Platyhelminthes; class Monogenea; order Mazocraeidea; family Diplozoidae; genus Eudiplozoon; species Eudiplozoon nipponicum. The sequence goes on from JAQBSW010014132.1 coordinate 5,748, forward strand.
GCAGTGTGGCATCAGGATCGGGAAACATCTGGTGCAGGAAGTAGTAGACCGAAATTTCTGCGCATCAACGGACTCAACGGCGCCACAGGGAAGAAACCAATTACAATTCGACATTCCTGTCGACTATTTTCGTCCACGCCGAATTTTCCACATAGAGAGCTAAACGGAAAACGCCGGTTGCAATCACCAGCCTACTTGTTTGCATGACCCGGCCAAACAGCCCAACGAACTTCTGCACCTTCTTGATTTCAGAACCGGCAAAGAATTCATTGTAGGCACAGGTGCAGCAGTCTCAGTTCTCAAGGGTGATTCAATGGCCGAGATGTTGCTATGCGTTCTTCTCGCAACAGCTACAGGCGAGCCCATACCTACTTATGGCTGCCGGTATCGCACACTCAACATAGGTTTACGGCTTGAATTTTCTTACAACTTCATCATTGCCAAGGTCTCATACAAAAGATCATCGACCCCTCCACCGGACTTGAGCAAAATTTTTGGACACTTGCCTCCGAGCGTTTGGAGTTACAGGTCATTCATCCAACCCCAGTGCATCATTCAACAGAGATATCAGCAGCTCTTTGAAAATACAAGTCGCTTTTTGATCTTAACAAGTCAGAGCTACGAGTCTCCAACACGATGCACCATATCGTCACAGAAGGACAACCTATTGCACTCAAGAAGCGACCACTGGCCCCTGCTAAACTGAAAGCTGCCCAAGAGGAATTCTCAAGGCTTTTGGAAGAGGGAATCATCAGACCATCGAAAAGTTCATGGGCGTCACCACTGCACTTAGTCTTCAAATCAAACGGATCGTACAGAGCCTGCGGAGATTACCGTAAGCTAAATTCAGTGACAAAATCGGATGCATATCCTATTCCAAATATTAACACCTTACTTGAAAAACTCAACGGCAACAATTTCTTCTCAGTGATTGACCTCAGACAAGCCTACCATCACATCCCGGTAACACCAGAGGATATTGAAAAGACTGCAGTCGTCACTCCATTTGGCCTTTCCGAATATCTTTACATGCCTTTTGGACTTAAGTGTGCTACACAGTCTTTTCAAAGATTCATGGACAGCATACTCCACGAAGACTCTGCTTATTGTATGTCATATCTCTGTCACATAATGGTATTCAGTCCAGACTTAGAATCTCATGTCAAGCAGCTACGAAATGTCCTCTCACGCTTATCCAACCACGGACTCAAGATCAACTGTGACAAGACGCAGATTGCAACGAAATACGTTTACTTCTTAGGGCATCGTATCACGCCACAAGGTATTCAACCTTTGCCGTCAAAGGCGAATTCAATCAAGAATATCAAGTCACCGAAGACTGTTAGCGAGTTGCAGAAAATTCTGGGAGTACTAAACTACTATCGCAAGTTCCTTCCGGGCCTTTCAAGACAACTTTATCCTTTGTGCAGGCACCTGCGGAATCGAAAAGGACTTAGCAAGAATTCCATCATTACTTGGTCATCCGAAGACGAGGAATTACTTCGACTCGCCATCAACTCGTTAGCAAATGCCACAATGCTAACGCATCCAGATTTTCAACGACCATTTCTACTCACGACAGATGCTTCTGAATTCGCTATTGGAGCCACGTTGGAACAAGAGATCGACGGAGTTCGGAAGCCTATCAGTTTCTACTCGCGTACTCTCCAACAAGTAGAAACGAGGTACGACACTTTCGGCCGAGAACTTCTCGCCATCCACGACGCAGTGCGCCATTTTATCAGCATCATTGGCAGTAGCAGATTTGTTGTTTTAACAGATCATGCACCACTAGTTAGCGCACTTCGAAACGCAACTTCAACTATCGCCAAGTACCCTGCCAGAGTGGAAAGACAGTTTTCTCGTCTAAGCGAATGGCAATTTGACATCTTTCACGTCAAGGGCAAACAGAACTTCATTGCAGATGCCCTTTCCAGGCCAGATGTCTCGCTACAACCACCTTCGCCGTCGCCATTCACTGTCAACTCCGTGACACTCAGTGAATCTGCACTAGCGCCATCCATCCTGTGAAAGAACAGCGCGGTGACATTCGCATTCAAAGATCAATAGCCCGTCATCCAACCAAGTTCATATGCCGTCTCTGGGACGGCTTACCACTTGTTTACTGCACGGATACGCAGTCCAACAAGCCAGTTCTGCCGACCAGCCTTCAGAGAAAAGTTTTCGACTCAATTCACTCAATTTCTCACCCAGGCAGCCAAGCGACTGTCTGACTTCTCACAGATAGTTTCTGGGGTCACATACTTAGGAAGCACGCTAAACGTTGTGTCTCCGAGTGTGCCATTTGCTAGAAAAACAAGATCACATGGCACACTCGTTCTAAGTTGCAACATTTCCGAACTACTTCTCGCCTAGCCATTGTCCACATTGACATAGTTCATCTGACAAAGATTCAAGGTATCAGCTAAGTTCTAACTATGATTGATAGATTTACACGGTGGCTTGTTGCATTACTTCTTGGCACCATTTCTGCAGACGAAATAACTTACGGTTTTATCTCTGCATGGATATCCAATTATAGTGTTTCCAATGAGGTCATCACTGACAGAGGCACTTGCTTCTCATCGGATCGTTTCAAATCCACCATGCGGTACATGGAATGCACCTTACGCCAGACGATTGCCTACCATCCTCAAGCTAACGGTATGGTAGAGAGAATGCATAGAGAACTCAAAGCTGCTTTAGCATCCTCGTCCATTAATGGCAACTGGGTCGATGCACTACCTTAAGTTCTGTTTGCCATGAGTTCCCGCACTCTTGAATCCATTAAAACGTCTGCGTCACAACTCTTGTATGGCATGGCTCTACGCCTGTCTAGTCAGCTCCCACGTCTACTACTCGCACAGGGTGACCCACAAGACAAAGCTACCTGCCTTTGACTTCATTTCGGTAACATGTCTGAACAGCAGCCGAGACATACTCCTCGCCCAGTCTTATTTACCCGCAGCTCCACAGCTGCAAGAGAGTACTCGTTCGCAACGACACTGCTGTTGCACCACTACAACCAAAGTATTGCGGTCCTTACCCGATTTTGCTCAGACAACCCAAATACTTCATTATTATGCAAGGCGCGACACCGACATCAGTAAGTATAGACAAGTTGAAACCGTTTAACGAACCGCCTGATTCTGAGAGTAATTAACCTCCTACACACAACTCAGGCTCCGTCTGCCCACAATCTCAATAGCCTGTTTGCATAACGCGTAATTGATACTTTTTTAGCATTAAATTTTCGTTATTCTACGTATCAAAATTTTAAACTTTATGTTATTTTTCGCATTTATCTCACGTGGCATAACCAGCTGTTCTTAACTAACAATTGTGTAGCATTTTTGAACAGTTCTTTGGTATTATGCCATCTCTGAGGCAATGTTCGTGTACATATATTTTATGCAGTTTCCTTTGATTTTAATGTATATATTTTTACATTATAATGTATTTCTCAGACATGAAATCACACTGCCTATTTTGGTTTGACCAGCTATTTGGAGCTAACGCTTTCGTGTAGCAACACTAAGTAGTTATCAGCTTCATATCATGGTACAGGCCACTTTCAATGCATATCTCAAGATCATCAATTGTACAAAGACCACTCTACAAATATCATGACACAACGTCGAGCACACGCTCTAGCTCCTTTGGTCGTATACAAACACATTGACGACGATCCTGCCTGCCTTGGTTTTAACTTAAACCTGGCAACTTCAGTGGCGATTTACCTCGAAATCCTCATGCTGCGGCTCCCAAATCTTACACTGCTCTATTTTGCCTCACGCGGTATGACCGGCCACTAAAGCTAACAATTTGTGTAGCAATTACTAGTGGTTATTTGACATAATATCATTGTTGAAGCAACCAACAAGCATACTTAAGCCCAGCATTTATGGTACATTATTTTGTTGCTTAACTTGGTTCAAATTCTGCCATACATTTCTTATCTAGCCTTTTCGAGAGGAATATTTTTTTCTTTTTTTCAGAGAGGAAAGTTATGTAACGACACAGAGAATTGTAGACATAATGGCGTAAATTAAATTCAATTCAATTTACGCTGCATCAATGAGAAATATGCAAAACATACCGTTAACCAATAATGTGCAAGTAGCCATATATCTAGAACATGGTTATTTAAGCACGGGGAATTTACCATGAGATCAGCTGTCGCTTTGCCTTCTACTGTGCGTGTCTCGGAGGTGCTGTCTCCTACCTTTCACATACGCTGATGTTTGGACTTGCTGTACCAACATTGGCAACTTCAGTAACGACAATCTTGTTGCTGTACAACTAGAGAGACGAGCCAATTATTGCAGAACTTCACCAGCAACAATGAAGGAGATTACAACGCCAACAGAAGGAAACCACAACCCAATCTAACCCAGCTGGCTAAAATTGTCTAGGGAGTAATTTAGACGTTATACCACGTAATCTTCTCGGTATTTCCGCCAGAACGTAAGACCAGCCTTGCTCTAACAGGGTATATACTTTATTTTATGGCATCAACCATTAGGTTGTCAAAATGGCATTTCCCTTGAAGTTGACGTTTAAAGTTAATTTTCTAGGTTCACAGGAATTAATATATGTGTATGTATTAGGGTGCTGTAAAAATTAGTGTTCACCAGTCAAAGCTAGACGAAGGATAAACCGAAGGTATAAAATGAAAGCAGGAAATTTGTATCATCCAGGTGCTTAATAGACCTACCAGGAGCCGGTATTACGCCCTTTAACCACTATATATTTTTTGGTCAACATTGTGGGATAATAGGACGCTACAATCTCCCAAACGAATGTGTAAATCTGCAATAGTGATGCTAACATAATATAGACTTCGAAAATGCGATTCCAAAACGCTAACTCACACTATATAATAAATATGACGAGTCTGTAAACGATACTAACACTATGGCTATTGCGTTAGTAACTGATACCAACAATATTGTACCGAAAAGATCAATGGTACGAACACTATGGTTTCCGAGTCGGAACTTGGTACCAACATGATGGATAACCATTAATGCTATAGTTCACCGAAATTGGGATATACAACAATTTCTGAACAACTGTTACTCCAGTAAATCCATACTCTCTGGCCTTGATCGATATCAGTTATCACATTTCGCGGTCAGTATGAAAGCATTCAATTCTATATATATAACAGTTAAATTCTGTTTGTTGCAGAGAACTAATACATGTGCCAGTATGTATTAGGTGTTGCAAAATTAGTAACAAATTAGTTCAGTTGTGACTAGAAGGATAAACCGAAGGCAGCATAAACGGAAAGTATAATCTCATGCATATTCGGTCCGTGCTTACTGGGGACTCATCAATAGGAGCCGGTATTACGCCCTTTAACTACTATATATTTTTTGGTCAAGATTGTGGGATAATAGGACGCTACAATCTCCCAAACGAATGTGTAAATCTGCAATAGTGATGCTAACATAATATAGACTTCGAAAATGCGATTCCAAAACGCTAACTCACACTATATAATAAATATGACGAGTCTGTAAACGATACTAACACTATGGCTATTGTGTTAGTAACTGATACCAATATTATTGTTCCGAAAGTTACATGGTACTAACACTATGGTTTCCCAGTCGGATCATGGTACCATCATGATGGATAACCATTAATGCTATAGTTCACCGAAATTGGGATATACAACAATTTCTGAACAACTGTTACTCCAGTAAATCCATACTCTCTGGCCTTGATCGATATCAGTTATCACATTTCGCGGTCAGTATGAAAGCATTCAATTCTATATATATAACAGTTATATTCTGTTTTTTGCAGAGAACTAATACATGTGCCAGTATGTATTAGGTGTTGCAAAATTAGTAACAAATTAGTTCAGTTGTGACTAGAAGGATAAACCGAAAGCAGCATAAACGGAAAGTATAATCTCATGCATATTCGGTCCGTGCTTACTGGGGACTCATCAGTAGGAGACGGTATTACGCCCTTTAACCACTATATATTTTTTGGTCAAGATTGTGGGATAATAGGAAGCTACAATCTTCTAGACGAATGTGTAAATCTGCAATAGTGAAGCTAACATCATATAGACTTCGACAATGCGACTCCAACGCTAACTCACACTATATAATATATATACCGAGTCTGTAAAGGATACTAACACTATGGCTATTGTATTAGTAACTGATTCCAACATTATTGTACCGAAAAGGTACATGGTACTAACACTATAGATTCCGTGTCGGAACATGGTATCAGCATTATGGATATCAATTTCTGCTATAGTTCATCGAAATTGGGAATTACAACAATTTTTGAACACCTCTTACTCCGTTAAATCCACACACTTTGGCCTTGATCGATATCAGTTATCACATTTCGCGGTAAGCATGACATCATTCAATTCTATATATATAACAGTTAAATACTGTTTGTTGCAGAGAACTAATATATATGCAAGTATGTATTAGGTGCTGCAAACCTAGTAACACATTAGTTCAGTTGTGACCAGAAGGATAAA
>JAQBSW010014133.1:0-12262 GCA_029291075.1 Eudiplozoon nipponicum
ATTGTACTTCGTTCAGTTACATTATTGCTAGACCTGCGCGGTAACAGCAAGCTAAGTCGTCCGTTCCTAGTGGGGATAGGTTAGCATTCAATTCACCTTCACTTAGATAGTTTTCCAACCAAGGCTGGCGGGCAAAATCTACTCAGATACAATTAAACTATAGTAAATGCACTAGAACGTACAGCACTACAATTTCTTAATAAACCGACCACTACCAACGATCTCCACAGCAGAGGGTTTTTTTCGACTTTTAGCAATAACGAAATTAAAATTATAATGTAGGAACGGAACAATTCCATATCCTATCTGAACGTCCGAGCTAATAGCAAAACGTTAATAAAGAACCGTAGTGTGGCAAATGTTGATATTATAGTATATCAAAATTGTTCAACGAAAACATTCTTGGTTATGATGTTTTCACATAGCATAGGTTGATACGAACTTACACATGAGACTGGACCGAAAGCGGCAAAGTAGTCTATAAAATTGGACGAATTTCCTCACTTATACGAAGTATATTTGAATTTATCAATTTCTCTGTTATCGCTCTTCGCAAATTATTCAAGGATAATAGCAGTGACCACTTTTAATGCAGCATAGAGCGAACTCATACCGGTGCAATTGACAGAAGTGATAATGTCACCTTTTTGTGAACTAAAATTCATGATTTTTTATTAAAGTCATCAAAAAGTAGTAGTATCGATGGGCATTTTGTTATCATTTCGAGGATAAACACATCGCTAACGATGTTGTTTTCTGGCGGCCAGAACAGTGTGCTCAGATTATATATATATATATATATATATATATATATATATATATATATATATATATATATATATATATATATTCATACGCTTTTGTGTTATTAATCGATGACACGGAATGTGATCGCTCTAACCATAATGGCATTTCACTACACCACATGTATAGCCCTAAACTGATAGATTTTCAAATCAAGTAGCTCTTACCGGCAGAACGGCTGAAAGTTCGCGCGAACAAATTCACGATTCCGAGAACAAGATTTTCTAAGAGGAACATAAAATAGGAAAAACGAAAGTTTATGACTCTTCAATCAAGTAAAGCTTTTGCTGTAGCATTGGATAGCAGAAAGACACTATACCTAGCCGGAACATCAGATTGTGACATCAGTCGCGTTCTCCCGCGAGCCTGGTCAGAATGGCGGTTGTCGCAGAGCAATTCTAGTTTATTTGCGATAAACAATGAGGACACCTCGAGAGTATAGCTCGTGAGGCAACACGACCCAGTGGATAAGCAAGATTATGGTCCAGAAGACAAACGAAGACCACTGTGATCTATTACTGTTATAAGCTAACTTTGTCTATCATCCATTTATCAATTCCTGGAACTTTTGCGTAAGAGTATGGATTTTTAATACTTATAATGGGCACTAACTCATCTGATTATTAGCTTTGACCTAGTACCCTATTTGCATAATTTCCGACGAGTGCGCGACGATAACGGTACATCCCCAGATTCGCACAGAGCTTTCAACCATAAAGGCCTGAAATTCAGGCTCATTAACAGTGGCTTATTATCTCTTATTCACACAAAAAGAAAATAATTTAACCATTTTATCCTGCATATAAAGCACTGTCGGCAACACATAATGTAAATTACTAAATTGGATTCCTTACTATTGTATAGCAAAAGGGTATAACCAGCGCTATCTGAAAAATCAACTGCTCGTAGTAGCACTTACCAGAGGCTGGTTATGACGCCATAACATAGCCTATGAGTTATCTACAAATAATCAACGGCGACATTCGTAAATGTATTCTTTGATAATTGTCTTTTTATACACACGAATCCGCAGGCTGTCACGTTCCTCGTAATCATAACACTATTCTCAAAACCAGGGCAAGATTCGCGTAAGAAGCATTTTGAAAAGATTTAACTTAATTGAGGCAGCTGAAATCAACCACAACAAAATTTGTGCGTTGCGACTGGCGGTAGTTTTGTTAAGTTGTTCGACGACTGGTTAAATAAAATAGGATGTTTTCTTTAAGCACAAAAACTTGATTCAGAGAAATTTGGTTTTCTTAATTAATTGAGAGGCATGATCTTGAGTGTGTTGCACTACAGTGAAAACCACAAAAAAGTTGTATTACCGATTTCATCTAAATTATTGAGTAGTTGTGAAGGTTTCCTTACGAGATCTGGAAAGGTCTGTGTCTAAGTTATAACCACTTAAATCATTTCTCTCTCCAATTGTTTTAAATGGAAGTGGAACTTCTGTAATTGAATTTGTCTTTGATGCGATTTTAAATATAAATTTTCATTGTCACCATCTGAAAATGATCTCTTTAAATGGTTTCAATATATGACTACTGTTCAATTAAACGTATTAATACAAACTAGAAAATAACATTTGAAGCTAAATTATAAACAATGGAACAGTAGGGGTGATCAAATGAATATTGGGCAACAAAATAAAGTTGATGGTATGGTCTGTTCCTTAGAGGGCTAGCATTCCAATACAAGCAATAAACTCAACATGCGACTGACTACATTAGTGAAGAATTCGAGCAATCTACGCAAAATGTTACAAAGGATACCTAGAATATTTTTTTACAATACTAGTTTTTTATAACACGTAACTCTTGGCATTTTAGAAACCTTTTGTGGCAAACTGAAATCAATGTTTCAATTCAACACAAAGCAGCCAAAAAATATTTAGTAAATATATAACAATAAGTACCAGGCTTGAACATCAATTGATCATAAATCCAGAAGCAGAATATAAATTTTAAAAAATAAGCAATCGATCGGATTAGCGACAAAATAAAGTACAAGTATTTGCGCAAATGGCATTACTATCATAATTAACCCTGACATAAATTTCACGATTTGAGCGAAAAACACTTTAATCTGCAAAACCTACGCTGTTACCAGGGCGACAACATGAACCCCATGAACAGTGTGATGCGAAGGAAAATTTTGGACATTAACCGAACATCTGGTTAAAACTCAATATAAAAATAACCAGATCTAAAGGATCACTCTGCAATAAATTAAGAACGACCCACATGCGTACGCTGATATATGCGCATACAATCTCACAAAGGAATGCGAAATATAAACCAACAAAAAATAGGTAAATCTGAAATGCAGACAAGCTGTCACCAACTTTTTTTAAATAAATATGCAATTTGTTATAACTGCTTCCTCGGCCCGTAGCCATAAAAATTCGGGCCTGAAGACCGGCGGGCTCAAGCTAGTCAACCCGGGAATGGCAGCATGAACCTTGCCGGGGCTTAAAGGGACACAGACATCATCCCGTTTCATGTGAAGCCTCGAGTTTTATCTAACTGAACAGTAACTTTTTTTGTTACATATGTAGTGACGGAATGAGAGCAAACGTCCGAACGTGAAGGACAAGTTTCGGCTGCTGAAGGAAACTTTGGCCACTGAAATCTGGACAGAGAATGCTCATCAGTATTGGTTGGCAGACTATCTAGAAGGAAAACTCCGAACACAAACCGTCACTAGGAATGGGCAACCTAGTGTTCTTTTACATTTCATATATATTACCATTAAATATACAACTTGCAATGATTACATACTGCATCGGCCGTCGCGCAGTATAGAAAAGGTCGCATTATCTTCTGAGGCGCGCAGGGTGGATAAGCGAAATTGGGCTACCGCCTCCTTTCCTTCCCCCTCTTCTTCTCAATCCAACAATAACTCTTTTAGATACTATGAATATGGTTGGTGTAGGTCATATCACTGAGCCCAATATAAGGTTGCCAAATATCGATAATGGTTCCATTAGACGACCATTCATTAAACATAGGTTAGGTTTAAACGTAGGCACATTCAATGAGCGAACATTAAAACTTGGACAACAAGAACCTCTTGCCCGTACGTTGGATAAATTGGAAATCTACATATGGTATATCTGAAACCAGAATACAGGACCCTACGTGCATTACAGAACAGGTTGCACCATCCCAATCTACGCGTTATTGGCTTTGAACATATGGTTCCAGAGTTCTCTCAAGCCCGTATATTGGGCTTTTGAAAAGCCCTTGGCGCACGAGCTGAAGCTTGCTTCTTCGCAAACAAACAGCTTTTAACTGAAGCTTGCTCAATCGAATGGTTTATTTTAGTCTTTTTTTGAAATTATGTTGCGGTGTACATTTCATTTAATTCAATGCCGCGTTTTGCGTACGCGGGCAGTTACACAAAGATCCGATTCTTCACACTTTCCGATTTTGTTTGTCTTTGAACGGGTTGAATTCTTTTTTTTCAACTGCAAATGCGGTTCTATCACATCTTTGTTTACTGGCGACGTTTCGGTGCCTACTTTCCAGCACCATCCTCAGGCAACACAACACAGTACAAACTTCACAAATGCTAACTTGGCCATAATGTCACTGTGGATAGGTCTATTCTCTCTCCTCACTAATAATATGTGTAAAATATTAATTCTTTGAGTTTTCCCACTCATTATGGTTATATGGCTGTGAAGCATTAGTCACTTTTGACTTTGTATGGCTGCAAATGATGATGATGAATTGCTCTTCGCTTTAATTTTTTTACTATTTGAAAGCAATTCATAATAAAAATATTACTAAATAATTGCTAATGATTATTGGTAGAGCAAGAAGTAGCGCTAAAAGGGAAGGATGAAGTACGCAAAATAGTACATATTTTAATGATTGTCTCGATATTCTACATAAAAAACTTAAAATAATTTTAAGATCACAACTAAAAATGAGAATTATGTGAAATAATGAGACGGTCATTGAAGCAGGTGAACAGCATTGTCTCATCGGTGACTATGAATTCTTCATAGTTCAATTAAAGATGCATTTTATTGGACATAGATTCGATACCAAATATATCACTTGAAGTTTTAAACTTCATAGGTAAAATAGTAGAAACCAATCTCGTGTTCAATATAATCCATGCAAAGTATGCACAAGTTTGCCAAGTTTGCACAAGTTCCCAAGAACAATTCCTCATGAACCTTAAAAAATATGCAAATCCACCTTCATATATACGTCACAAAGCTCTCACATATTCGTGTCAAAATTTTAGCGAATTTACGGCAGCGCGACGGATATGGCAAAAAATGGAACGACATAATATTGCTGGTCTACTAGATATTCATAATTGGCCAAATGACCATGTGTAGAAAGCATTTGTAGTCGGAGCCTATCCAATGGCGACCAAGTTCAGCGGTGGCAATAACCTAAGCCAATCCGTCATTTAATAATGATGTTGAGATGCTTGCAAATATAGTCAAGTCTACTCCTAATCATAATCATGCCCAGCCATACAAAAGCCAAAATTAACTGTTTCACTTCCATATAACCATAAGAAGCGAAAACTAACAAATACATAGTTAATGACAAAAATAATTTAGGCACAATTACTGATTTACGATAGGGAGAGAGAGATAGAGAGAGGAGTACCTATTTACTATGAATATCAAGTTAATACACAGAAGTGAGGCAACCTAAACATCTACACACCATCATGATGGACATGCCAGCATTAAGGCAAGGCACTATAAAAAATACAGGCTTACGGCTTTCATGGTGTCACGCCATAAAGAAACCAAATCTCGCAGGTAATTTTGCCTTATTAAGAAAAGAAGGTTACGAAGATGACATCTTCAACAAGATCGCCACTGAGCTCGATTTGATGCCATATCGCAAAGGGTTTCTAACCAAGAACTATGATGCGCACGTAGACCCCATCCTGACAGTCGAGTGGATCCTATACTATCCAATGAAGACGCAAATAACTTCAACTATTTACGCCATGTCAAAAACTGTCCACCTTGTTTCTTACGCCAATCTGGTATCCATTTCCGTCATGAAATAATTAATAATGGCCGGATATGACTAATATGTTGTCGGAAAAAACTAAAAATTACATAATAAAGATAATGCTTTAAGACCGAGTACATCTTTACTGGGTACGCATCAAAACCGCGAATAAACAGCATAGAAAACGATGTCTCATTGACGTACAACAATAAGCACGAAGTATTTTATTATGATAGAATGGCTTAAATAGTTTTAGTCATACATATTAATAAATATAACCTAATGAAAACCATTTACTTTTCCAAGTGACATTGTGGCCAATTAATAATGACGGATCGCACTACGGAATCACAAGCGTATTACGCGTTACGTAAGCCCTCAAAAAAGTAGTCGGGCAGCGCGTTTGCTAAATATTCTGCACAAACAATACATGAATAATGCACCAAAATCCGAAACCCAGAAGAGAAATAATTACATTTATAGTGAATAAACTAATATTAGACAACCGAACAACTCAACACGAAGAAAGCCATTCAAAAAAGTGGCAAACGTTCATTCAGTCGCGTAACTATACAGTCAACTTGCAAATATGGTGTAACGAATGTATAATAATGCATTATGTTATCATATATATGCATATACATAACCTCATTTAATAGAACAAATATAAATAACAATTACCTAAACCTGTATGGTTGAAATATATATAAATATAGGGTCTTACAATAGTGTGTAGGATCAAAGGAAAATAGGCCCATATATTTTTTAAATAATTACCTCAATTTCATATTTTTCCGCCGTAGAATCACGGTAACGTGTGTAAAGCTGTGCATCTAAATGCTTTTTCATTTCAGCATTATCCAAAATCAAACTGACCACATCTGACATACGTTCTTGCTCTTGAGTTATTTGAGCTTCTTCCGGCAATGTGCCAGTGGAAACATCGGACAAACCAGAAATACCTATCTGAGGAGCCGTAGAGTTACTTTGCCCTGCCGCATTGGAAGCTTGAATTTGATTATGTATAGAAACGGATACTGCATCGCAACCAGGTAGCTTTCCCGTCTCAGTTCGATAATCAGACTCGCTGCCACATGTTCTACCACCACCAGCAACACCAGCCAAATCTCCACCAACTGCCGAACTAGGCAGCAATGACTGATGCGTTTGCATGGCCTGCGAAGTCTGTGGATGTCGAGAAGGAAAAATAACAGCGTTCTTCGACTGCCCATGAGTTCGATGGATGTTATTAGCGCTTGTTAACGCAGACAAGTTTCTGGAAGTAGATGTGGACTGCTGTTGAGAATAAGAACTATGACAATCAGACATAATCTGATGAGTATTATTATTTGACAAAACAGAAGCAAAGGATGTCTGAACTGAATTTTGAGCATTCCTAATGTTTTCCTTCTGATGTGAAGATAAATCGACAAGAGGCGTATTTTCACTTGTAGTCACGGAAACAATTGGATTAGAAACAGTTTGTCGAGCCATTGCATGTGCAGCATTCTGCGCATAGACAGATCCAGGAAATGCAGACGAACGCGCCAAATGCTCATCAGGATATGACTGAGTATTAGCACTACGAGAGCCGGTAAGTTGTGTATGTGTCTGACCATAATGTTGAGCATGCATACTATGATGCCGAAAGCCATCGACTTCAGAAGAAACTACACACCCACCAGAACTATTCGTGCCAGGAGAACACATTCGCGGCGACCACATCGGGTTTGAGTTACTAAAATGGTAGATTGAGATACATTTAATAAATACTGTGCATAAAATACATAAACGTACGCAATTTAATGCATACATTCCTGACTAGAATGATTGCTAGCTGAATTTTACCATGAATAGAAAAGATATTACTCTCTTCTTGCTTTATAGCTTGCAAGTAAAATGCAGGATTAGACAGCATATTAACGCATCATCTAAAATTGATGCTTCAGAGCTTCATGACTATGAAAGACGTTTTTAAAAAAAAATAACACTAGGCACTCAGTGTATGAGTACCATTTGGCCAGAGCATACTTTAGACACGCGTGCGATGTTTCCTTGGTAAATGTCATTTTTGCTCTAATTTTGTCAATAAACATTTAACCCTAATAGTTAACTGGACAGTAAAAACGAATTCGAGGCAACAAATGAAGTAAAGTTGCACCTCAATAGTACTGTTAATATTCATGCCACCGCTTCGCGGACTAATTACTATGGTCGCTTCAAGTCAAAGGATTTCATTGAATCAGTCAACATTGCTTTTAATGCCAGTCATCTGTAGAGGAAAATATCTAATCGGACAAAATTAAAGTGATCTCTGTACTAGTAACATTTTTAAGGCCTGTGTTTACAAAGCAACATTATATAATGCTGCATGACTTTTCATACAAATATACAGAACTGAAATAAAAATTAAGTTATGTGTAAGCATACAAGTGAAAATTTTAAGCATGAAATATAATTTTCTAGCACGTTTTTTAAACTTACCTAGACAATGAACCTGTGAAAGAAAAATAAAAAAAGATAACTTATTAAGGGTAATTAATTAAGTGTTAAACGAAAAAACAACGCATATTGCAAGGAAAACGGTTAATTACTTACCAGATCAGCAGAATACTAATTATCACATCTTAAAAATCGAATCTAACATATCAAAGCAAGTTAAAGATCTATCAGTAGTCAAATTAAGAATTAATTCGGAGTAACACAATTAATAAACCTTAGCCCATATAACTTTGTCACAAGTAAATAATTATACAAGGCGTTATATACCTACCTTTAGAATGCGAATATGATTTACTTTTAACACCATAAGAACCATTGTGTTGTCTTTTGGTCGGAATATGATCTACTGAATAATCTGAATGCTGAAAATCAGTAGATTTATGTGACCGAAAATGGTCATGATGCGACGAAAAGTTAGACAGCTTTGTGTTCTTGATCGAAGAACCTGAATGATTGTGTTGCAAGGCATCGTGGAGCGCAACAGCCAAGTCTCCGAGATTAGATGACACACTCGCATCTGGTTTATCGGTTAAATTGTACGTATTGTTTTTGTCACATACCAGATGAGCACTTTGAGGACTGGGAAGTAAGCCATTTCTAACCGGCTCATGACGACCTATCGCGAAAAATGATCAATTTAATTTTCATATTTAAAGCACAGCCCCAAGGAATAAAGCATTGTTTTTTTAAAGTTAGTATATTAGATCTCACCTGACTTTAATGGAGCAACACATTGTTTGTTTTCGGTGTGGTAGACGGCATTTCTAGATGTCTGTATAGATGAATATTTATCCGTAGCGTCGTTCACGTATTTTGATGAAGCTTGTGTATCTGAAAGACGACTCTGATTAGAAGAAATAATAGGAGAGTTAGAGGAAGCACATTGACTAGTCAGGTTTACCGTTTGACCGGAAGGAGCTACCTGAGGACTGCATGAAACATTTTCTTGCAGATTTACATTTGAACTACTAGTCGAACTACGATTATTTCCTCCAAACAAGTTGACAAGAACAGATATTGCGGAAACGAAAGACTAAAATGAAAAATGTACTTAATTTCAATTTTCATAAACTAAACAGAAAACAAAATAATTACTAAAAAGCTTAGATAAATTCATTTTAAATCATGAATAACACATTACCTTAGTTCTGGTCGTAGTACCAGATCCGGAATTAGGCGCTTGGCTATGCGAACGAGAACTGTTTTTTTCAAGCATATCAGTATCAACATCATGTCCTGGATGCTTTTGTGAAGCATCAGAATTGCCTTTCTTTGTTGAAAAATTATTTTGTGAGCCCATACTTACAGCACTGCTATTAACTGAGGGACCATTAGCTGCCTTTAACCTTTCAACGCAAACACCATTTCCACGTTCCACGCCAATATGACCAGTGGGATTTGGAGTATTGGAAGACTGTGGTGATTGGGACAAAATGGGACCTAATGATTCACGAAGAACGTCGACCAGCTGTTTCAGTGCTGCATTAGTTGGTGCATCGGCATCTAAAAAGATTATCAAAACAAACGCACCTGACTTCGAAGTCCGTATATCAGATGAGGAATTCGTTTTGGAAACATGTGTAACCTTATGGGCTTCATTATGAACAATTCTCTGACACGATGGACTAGAAATATTTTGTTTTTTATTTTGCCAATTAACCTGTGAAGCACAACTCCTATAGGATAACGGGGAAGATCCTGGTGAAATATCCATGTCGTCATTGTTATTCTGCCGATAAATGCCGTTTGTTTGCTGATCTGTCCGCGTACTTAAATTCTGGTTGCGATAATTATCTAAAGTTAATTTAAAGCGTAAATATTACCTTCATTGTATCTTTTAATATGGTTTTGAAAATTACTTTTTTGACAGTTGTTTACGTGGTTGGCAGATGATGATTCCGGTTTCGAAAAGGAACAATACTTCATCTTTTTAGAGGGGCTTTCAGAGTTATCTTTCGTCCCATTATTGGCACCAGTAGAAGAGTGAACTCGTTTTAGCTGAGTAACTGACGTTGATAATTCATCGTCTCGTTGTCTCGTAATAAGAGCACTCAATTCTTTTTTGCTCATATCCGGTAAAGTCCACTCTTGGGGCTTTTGCCACTGTGACACTTCAGTATCACAATTATAAAAATAAACTTTGCCCTTTGAGCTCAGCTGCTCAGACCAATAGCCACACACTCTAATAGCACTCCGCTGCCACTAAGAAATTAAAATATAACGAAAGTACCTCCGATTTGCCTCTACCTGTTGCACTTTTTTTAACAGCTTGATGTTCCGCTTGATTTGAAAAATTGGTGTAATTTTCTAACATTAATAGATTTTTACAACATTTACCTTTCATTTTGTACATTTAAAAAGAGTAGCAATTCTCATACATGTAAAATAAAGCATTAAGATGGAAGAAACGAAAGGAAACAAATTCCTCTTAAAGAGCACAACTCGGCTCTCATATAACCAGCTTCAAACGTATTTGGACTACGCAAATAACAGCGCCATATTGTTGTTCAGCGGGTGATAAATACAATTTAAACAATAGATTTATTAAAAATGAAATTTAATCGTAATAACATTGCTACACCACACACATTAAATGCATTAAATTTCTTATGAATGTCTTTTTCTCATATAAATCGCAGAAAATATGTCATATTAGTTGGCCTTAAATAAAACTAGTATTAAAATTAACAAAAAGATTAAGAATAAGAAAGTTTAATTTGGTTATGTATACTTTTCTTCTCTGAAAACATGTTAGATGTATGTTCAATATTGAAATAGAAGTTGAAAACATGTTTATGTTTCTTTTAAGCTAGTGACGGTATTCCAACACTTAATGATGTTATCCTGTACGTTAAAATAATACTTATTACAAGCGTAAAAGCTTACAGTCTCACTGATTGTCGCAGTGAACTTTTTTGGAAGGAAAAACCTGAAGCTTCAACGATAATACATCATGGGATCGAAAATGGTAAATTTGATAAGAGTATCAAGTTGGTTACTACAAGTAAACAGAGAGTTCATTCACGTCAGGCACAAAATTCAGAATGAATGCTTTTGCATAGGCAACTTATATCTAGTGATTCTTTGTTTACTCCGATAAATTGGTAGAGTTAGTTTACAAAATAAACATTTCTAAATACAATTTTGCATAGTAACAATCTGTAAACACAGATAAATAGTAAATAATGAAACGTAAGTCATGAACGATAACTTGAAGTTTTCCAAAAAAATGTCAACCTCTACACCTGATAGTAAAAAAAATTAATGACCAGCATTAAAATCAAAGATAATTAATTCTATCAAAGCCTATGACATAGAGCGACAAATTCTGTTATGTTGCCACAAAACGAGGATCAAAAAATTTACACACAACACATGTAAATTCCTATTCAATATTTAATGATCAAAACAGTACAAAATAATTTTCAATTTTTTATTCCTTTCATAGTTATTGACGAAGAATTAGAAATTTAAATCACCTTTGCTAAATTAGGAGCAAATTTTAACATGTAAGTAACAAAACCTGTTAGTTAAATAAAGCAGATCCGCTTCAAAGTGACACATGATGCACTGAATGGATAGTTGAGATACAAGATCGCCAATTGAATATGGAAGAAATTGGCTGTTGGTAAATCAAATAACGTTACACTATAGGAAAACATATAGAATAGAATAGAATATCTTTATTTGGATTCAAACCACACATGTTCCATCAATTAATAAAATTCACTCAATTTCTCACCCAGGAAGCCAAGCGACTGTCCGACTTCTTACAGATCGTTTCTGGGGTCACAGACTTAGGCAGAATGTTAAACGATGGGTCTCAGAGTGTGCAATTTGTCAGAAAAACAAGATCACACGACACACTCGTTCTAAGTTGCAAAATTTTCGGTCTACTTCTCGCCTAGCCATCGTCCACATCGACATAGTTCATCTGACAAAGGTTCAAGGTTTCA
>JAQBSW010014134.1:0-7500 GCA_029291075.1 Eudiplozoon nipponicum
TCACAAACTTTATTTACAGAATGGTTACCACCACCTGTACAATAATTTATTGTTTTATTTATTTGATTTAGAGTTATCCCTCGTTTTCTGAGGAGGACCATGGAGGATTGTGGTGTGTCTGTACATGTAATTGATGGTAGTTTTGATATTTCCTGATGGTTACATGAAATGGGTTTATGTTCACATTAACTATTCAAAATTAATTTAAAAAAGATGTACTGTATATTTTCTCGATTTGTCCTATGTTAGTGCCTAACAAAGAAGTTAAGAATATTGCTGATGCATTGCTCAATATAGACGAAAGCATACTTGAGTAGATGTACAATATTTTAAACTACAATTTTCCGAAATATGAGGCTTATTAACTGTTTCTCTATTTAGTCAGTTTAAAACTTGCTTTCCGCAGACAAACACTGCTTAAAGTAATATGTAATGCAGAGTGTTTAAGTGAAACTTGCGAGCTTGATATAAACATCAAACCAATTGTATTTAACCAGGTACACAACAGCAAAACTATAGTCCGTCACAAATACTGACACGCTTTGCCGTTCTAATATCATCATAGAGCACGACTAAAAACTAACTTTCGAGGAGCAACCCATAGTATATATATATATATATATATATATATATATATATATATATATATATATATATATATAAAGCCAAATTACAAATGCGAAATTTGATTTAAATATAATCAGCCGCCCAAACAATGCTCGTTTAATTATATAAATTTTTAATTGAATTTGTGTGATCAAAAGCGACAAAATGGAGCAAGTTAGACGAAAATCGAGGTTCAAATAAATGCTATATAGGATCGATTTGTAAAAAGGCTCATCAAGAAACATTAGTGAGAACATGACTGAAAATTGTGTACAACGTGTGGCAGGGTGGCTCAGAGGTTAGAGAAAGAGAGCCCTAAGCAGATGTTAACAGGTTTGAGTTTTGTCCACGGCAAATTCTGGACAGTACGTGAACAGTTTTGAATAAGAATGAAACCGGTCTAATGAATAAATTTCCTTTTCTACTTTATGCAGTGATTAGCGTATTCTGATAAATGTATGTATATAATGGGATGGGTGTATCTATCTAGATCGCGAAGTTGATTATATTAACAGACGTGCGGCTTTCACATATAATAGTCTCGCATACATTTTACTTGTCTGGTAATGTTAGGTGCACAATTTCTATGCCGCCAGGACCATTGATTTTTTGCATAATTTGCCACATGTATGTAGGTTCAGTTACTAAACAGTCATTGATTGAACGGTTGGTGATAAAAGTTATTTAGATCAAGTTATCGCGCTTGATATAGCACCAATTCCCCTGTATCTATCTTCTATTTGTGCTTTGCAATGCGACTCGTTAAATATAATGGGACTGATGTTATATGAAGCTCGCTAACTAGATTCAAATAATTGTTATTCCCACCCGCGCAATCAACGATTATTTAAATGTAATGCAGATTTTCAAGTGAGCAAATTATTATTATTATTATTATTATTATTATTATTATTATTATTATTACATATTATTATTATTATTATACATATATATTATTACATATATATATATATTACATATATATATATATATATATATATATATTATTATTACATATTATTATTACATATATATATATATTATTACATATATATATTATATATATATATATATATATATATATTATTATTTAAATCAGGCTTCAAATCTAGGTATAAACACAAATATAACAGTATTTGCGTTTTTCGGTTTAAGCTTGGCATCGTACAATGTTATTCAAGTTATTCAATTATAAAATTTGATGACGGTATAATTACTATAATTTAATAGGTATTTCGCACGTATTTCGAGAAGAATGTGCAAAACGCTGTTGTATGAATTTGCAAAGTGTGATCATCATTAAGTGGTAAAAGAGCGCCAAGAGCTTAACTCTAAACCCTCCCAAGTTTTGTAAACCTTAAGAATGCGTGAGATACTAACATCATTTATATATAACTAAAAAACTTATTGGTATTATTAACTTATTTTCTTGTCTTTGTCTTTCATTAAGTTATTACTTTAGCATCACACTTGTATCTTATGAGGAATTTCTGAAAATAAATTTTACGTAAAAATAATTAATTTTGTAGAGTTTTAGTATGATTCAAACCATTATTGAGTCAAAAATTAAAATATAAATAGATCCGTTTTGGAATGAGGTAACCACATATTTTTCAAATCTGTTATTGCGAGCATTATACTCTGCATGTGATTAGAAGCCTGGCGAAGGTACTGGAAAAATTGTACAAAACGTTGCCAGTCAACAACGATTAGATCGTACCTGATTTCCAGTAGATTGTCCGAATGATGTTGAAGCCTTCGGAGGGAAGGAACAAATCGGGACCCAGCCACAACGAAGAAAAACTCAATATGTTCAAGGAAATGGGGATCAATCGGATCTTTTCGAAACTGATATTGAAAATCTACTACCCACGAAGGAAAACCGTGGATACTCTAAATAGAATATGATGAAATCAGCGTGGCCGTTTCACATTCATAAAACAGCAGATTTTATAATATTTAGATTTAAAGTCTCGCACTATTCTAGTGGCACACCTCAACAACAAGTTGGCCGCAACCTCTAAAACACTAACACAAAACGAATGTGCATGAGATTATACTTTCCGTTCATGTTGCCTTTGGTTTATCCTTCTGGTCACAACTGAACTAATTTGTTACTAGGCTCGCAACACCTAATACATTCTTGCATATATATTAGATCTCCGCAACAAACATCATCTATCTAATATATATTGAATTGATTGATGTCATACTTACCGCGAAATATGATAACTGATATCGATCAAGGCCAGAGTGTATGGATTTACTGGACTAACAGGTGTTCAGAAATTATTGTAATTCTCAATGTCGGTGAACTTCAGCATAAATTGATATCCATCAGGTTGGTATCATGTTCCGTCTCGGAAACCATAGTGTTCGTACCATGTACCTTTTCGGTACAATAATGTTGGCATCGGTTACTAACACAATTGCCATAGTGTTAGTATCCTTTACAGACTCGGTATATATATTATATAGCGTGAGTTAGCGTTGAAGTTGCATTGTCGTAGACTTTATATGATGTTAACTTCACTATTGCAGGTTTACACATTCGTCTAGGAGATTGTACTGTCCTATTATCTCACATTCTTCGACCAAATATATGATGGTTAAACGGCGTAATACCAGATCCTACTGATGAGTCGCCAGTAAGCACGAAACGAATGTGCATGAGATTATACTTTCCGTTCATGCTGCCTTTGGTTTATCCTTCTGGTCACAACTGAACTAATTTGTTACTAGGTTCGCAAAACCTAATGCATAATTTCATATATATTAGTTCTTCGCAACAAACAGTATTTAACTGTAATATATTGAATTGAATGATGTCATGCTTGACCGCGAAATGTGATAACTGATATCGATGAAGGCCAGAGTGTATGGTTTAACTGGAGTAACAGGTGTTCGGAAATTGTTGTAATTCTCAATTTGGGTGAACTTTAGCATAAATTTATATCCATCAGGTTGATATCATGTACCGACTCGGAAACCATAGTGTTAGTATCCGGTACTCATCGATTTCAAAAAAGGTATCAGTTACTAACACAATAGCCATAGTGTTAGTATCCCTTTACAGACTCGGTATATATATTATATAGTGTGAGTTAGCATTGAAGTCGTATTGTCGTTGACTTTAGATTATGTAAGCTTCACTATTACAGGCTGGCTATTATCTGTCTAGAGATTGTACCGTCCTATTATTCCACACATTCTTCTACCGAATATATAGTGGTGTTAGTATGTAATAGGGTCCTACTGATGAGTCGCCAGTAAGCACGAAACGAATGTGCATGAGATTATACTTTCCGTTCATGCTGCCTTTGGTTTATCCTTCTGGTCACAACTGAACTAATTTGTTACTAGGTTCGCAAAACCTAATACATACTTGCATATATATTAGTTCTTCGCAACAAACAGTATTTAACTGTAATATATTGAATTGAATGATGTCACGCTTACCGCGAAATGTGATAACTGATATCGATGAAGGCCAGAGTGTATGGTTTAACTGGAGTAACAGGTGTTCGGAAATTGTTGTAATTCTCAATTTGGGTGAACTTTAGCATGAATTTATATCCATCAGGTTGGTATCATGTACCGACTCGGAAACCATAGTGTTAGTATCCGGTACTCATCGATTTCAAAAAGGTATCGTCTACTAACACAATAGCCAAAGTGTTAGTGTCCTTTACATACTCGGTATGTATATTATATAGTGTGAGATAGCATTGAAGTCGCATTGTCGTGGACTTTAGATTATGTTAGATTCACTATTACAGGTTTACACATCTCGTCTAGGAGATTGTACCGTCCCATTATTCCACATTCTTCTACCAAATATATAGTGGTTAAAGGGCGTAATACCGGCTCCTACTGATGAGTCGCCAGTAAGCACGAAACGAATGTGCATGAGATTATACTTTCCGTTCATGCTGCCTTTGGTTTATCCTTCTGGTCACAACTGAACTAATTTGTTACTAGGTTCGCAAAACCTAATACATACTTGCATATATATTAGCTCTTCGCAACAAACAGTATTTAACTGTAATATATTGAATTGAATGATGTCACGCTTACCGCGAAATGTGATAACTGATATCGATGAAGGCCAGAGTGTATGGTTTAACTGGAGTAACAGGTGGTCGGAAATTGCTGTAATTCTCAATTTGGGTGAACTTTAGCATAAATTTATATCTATCAGGTTGGTATCATGTACCGACCTGGAAACCATAGTGTTAGTATCCGGTACTCATCGATTTAAAAAAGGTATCAGTTACTAACACAATAGCCATAGTGTTAGTATCCTTTACAGACTCGGTATATATATTATATAGTGTGATTTAGCATTGAAGTCGCATTGTCGCTGACTTTAGATTATGTTAGCTTCACTATTACAGGTTTACACATTCGTCTAGGAGATTGTACCGTCCTATTATTCCACATTCTTCTACCAAATATATAGTGGTTAAAGGCGTAATACCGGCTCCTACTGATGAGTCGCCAGTAAGCACGAAACGAATGTGCATGAGATTATACTTTCCGTTCATGCTGCCTTTGGTTTATCCTTCTGGTCACAACTGAACTAATTGTTACTAGGTTCGCAAAACCTAATACATACTTGCATATATATTAGTTCTTCGCAACAAACAGTATTTAACTGTAATATATTGAAATGAATGATGTCATGCTTACCATGAAATGTGATAACTGATATCGATGAAGGCCAGAGTGTATGGTTTAACTGGAGTAACAGGTGTTCGGAAATTGTTGTAATTCTCAATTTGGGTGAACTTTAGTATAAATTTATATCCATCAGGTTGGTATCATGTACCGACTCGGAAACCAGTGTTAGTATCCGGTACTCATCGTTTTAAAAAAGGTATCAGTTACTAACACAATAGCCATAGTGTTAGTATCCTTTACAGACTCGGTATATATATTATAGTGTGAGTTAGCATTGAAGTCGTATTGTCGTTGACTTCAGATTATGTTAGCTTCACTATTACAGGCTTACACATTCGTCTAGGAGATTGTACCGTCCTATTATTCCACATTCTTCTACCAAATATATAGTGGTTAAAGGGCGCAATACCGGCTCCTACTGATGAGTCGCCAAGAAGCACGAAACGAATGTGCATGAGATTATACTTTCCGATCATGCTGCCTTTGGTTTATCCTTCTGGTTACAACTGAACTAATTTGTTACTAGGTTCGCAAAACCTAATATATACTTGCATATATATTAGTTCTTCGCAAAAAACAGTATTTAACTGTATTATATTGAATTGAATGATGTCATGCTTACCGCGAAATGTGATAACTGATATCGATGAAGGCCAGAGTGTATGGTTTAACTGGAGTAACAGGTGTTCGGAAATTGTTGTAATTTTCAATTTGGGTGAACTTTAGCATAAATTTATATCCATCAGGTTGGTATCATGTACCGACTCGGAAACCATAGTGTCAGTATCCGGCACTCATCGATTTAAAAGAAAAGGTATCAGTTACTAACACAATAGCCATAGTGTTAGTATCCTTTACAGACTCGGTATATATATTATATAGTGTGAGTTAGCATTGAAGTCGTATTGTCGTTGACTTTAGATTATGCTAGCTTCACTATTACAGGTTTACACATTCGTCTAGGAGATTGTACCGTCCTATTATTCCACATTCTTCTACCAAATATATAGTGGTTAAAGGGCGCAATACCGGCTCCTACCGATGAGTCGCCAGTAAGCACGAAACGAATGTGCATGAGATTATACTTTCCGTTCATGCTGCCTTTGGTTTATCCTTTTGGTCTCAACTGAACTAATTTGTTACTAGGTTCGCAAAACCTAATACATACTTGCATATATATTAGTTCTTCGTAACAAACAGTATATAACTGTAATATATTGAATTGAATGATGTCATGTTTACCGCGAAATTTGATAACTGATATCGATGAAGGCCAGAGTGTATGGTTTAACTGGAGTAACAGGTGTTCGGAAATTGTTGTAATTCTCATTTTGGGTGAACTTTAGCATAAATCTATATCCATCAGGTGGGTATCATGTACCGACTCGGTAACCATAGTGTTAGTATCCGGTACTCATCGATTTCAAAAAAGGTATCAGTTACTAACACAATGGCCATAGTGTTAGTATCCTTACAGACTCGGTATATATATTATATAGTGTGAGTTAGCATTGAAGTCGCATTGTTGTTGACTTTAGATTATGTTTGCTTCACTATTACAGGTTTACACATTCGTCTAGGAGATTGTACCGTCCTATTATTCCACATTCTTCTACCGAATATATAGTGGTTAAAGGGCGTAATACCGGCTCCTACTGATGAGTCGCCAAAAAGCACGAAACGAATGTGCATGAGATTATACTTTCCGTTCATGCTGCCTTTGGTTTATCCTTCTGGTCACAACTGAACTAATTTGTTACTAGGTTCGCAAAACCTAATACATACTTGCATATATATTAGTTCTTCGCAACAAACAGTATTTAACTGCAGAAGATATTGTCCAAAGCTGTAGAATGGCGATAACACTTTAATCCAGAAAAGGTTCAGATAGGTCGGGAAGGAGGGATGTATGCCGTTAGATTCTAATATACAGCCTATCAAGGATTATCCGGTGCCTTCTACTAGAAAATAATTGCGCCGGTTTATTGGTATGGTGAATTTCTATAGACGATATCTCGCAGAGATGGTGGTTACGCAACAACCCTTGTCTAAGTTAACTAGTGCCAAGATACGGTTTCGTTGGACTGGGGAGACTCAAGAAGCGTTTATGCTATGCAAGCAGAAATTAATAGATGCAACTATTTTGACTTTCCCGGTAGGTAATATGTCAATTGTTAAAGACGCGTCAGATATTGGGATAGGAGCGGTGTT
>JAQBSW010014135.1:0-12261 GCA_029291075.1 Eudiplozoon nipponicum
ATTCTTAACACGACTGTTCTTTCATGAAACTTATTGCCTACACATATTGCGAACCTCGGGTTAATGTCATAGATACTCTCGATTTATCTTGTGGTCCAGAGCAGACGAGTCTGCAGCTATCCGGTAAAATAACATTGCATTGCTGAGAATGTGTCCCTTGGAGCATAACGGAATCTCTGTGATGTGTTGCGATAAAAAAAGAAAAAGTTAACTGCTTTTTCAACCGTAAATGCAATATAGCGTAATATAATAACACATTGTAATGACGGCTACACATTGTGATGTAAGTGCAGTTATTGAATCCTATTGGCAATCCAATTTGCTTTAATGAGAAATAGTTTCAAATGAAAATATAATTATAAAACTAGTTTTTAGGGTAAGATTTCACATACCTAACATAAGTATTGCGGTTTGATCTTTGATCCTTATATGACCGTTGTGTGCTCTGATAATAACTATAGCAGGACCAAACCAGTGATAATGTATGAGCACGCACGAATGGATAAATAAAAATATATTGGTACTTATACTAATCACAAAGACTTAATATAATATATCAATATCACCAATCATACACTGAGTATTCTTCTGAAATGCGAGCTTTAATAAAATTCATTGTACCCTTCCCATGTGCAAAAACAAAAAGAAATTTTATCAGATACAAGAAACGCTTCTTTCTCATTATCTCCTCAATTATCTACTAATAAACATATCTTCATATATAAAATGAAAGGCGAAACAAGATAGAAATATGCAAACATAGAGAGTGTAAAATAAGGTAAACAACCAATCAATTGCGTGAGTCACCTCCAGTTCAAGCCTTTCAATTTAGATATAAAGATATGTTCATTTAGAGATATCTGAGGAGATAATGAGGAAGAAGCGTTTCTTGTATCTGATATAATTTCTCTTTTCGCACATAGAAAGGGTACACATTGAATGCTTTTTTATTAATATAACTAACAGAGTAATGGCGAAATTTACGAAAGGTCATTTTGTTATTACATAGATAATCTGCATCTGACATTTCCAGTCAGATTTATTGTATTCGAGAATACGGGGGATGCGAGCTGCAGATACTTTTTTGCGTACGTTAAATAAACATTGCGATATGGTCCTCGATCTTTAGCTTCTCTTCGTGCTTTAATGATGACCATGGAAGGTCGAAATGCATCAAGTACACAAACTTCATCTAACGTAGTATCATCTTTGTCTTCGAAATGAATAATTGGTAAATCTTATATATTGGTGGCGATAATTGAATAAGGTTTCGTTCCTAAATGTTGAGAAATTCTTTAGCATACATTTACTATTAATGATTCCAGAAAATTAGAGATGAGAGCTACTGATCGAATTTTCATCACCTTATATATGCAGTGCGATTTGATTTTAGTCAGTCAATTTGCATTATGCACTGATGATGATTACAGGTGATAGAATCACGTTTTTACGTGCGATTGTCCGTAGTTTTGTTGTATTGTGAGACCAAATAAACAAAAAAGGATTGTTACATTTTTCAATTATGAAAACTTATTTTAAATAATGGTTATCACATCGCGCGAAATCATTGATTGTGTCATTGTGTAGCTTATATACATGCGATGGAGGCTGCAAAATATTTTTTTTCTGATTGCATACAAATAATACAGCCAAATACTGTTTGTTGCGGAGAACTAATATATATGCAAGTATGTATTAGGTGTTGCGAGCCTAGTAACAAATTAGTTCAGTTTTGACCGGCAGGATAAGCCAAAGGCAGCATGAACGGAAAGTATAAACTCATGCACATTCGTTTCGTGCTTACTGGCGACTCATCAGTGGGGGCCGGTATTACGCCCTTTAATCACTATATATTTTGGTCAAGAATGTGGGATAATAGGATTTCCAATAAAAGGAAGCAGGCCTTATTGTTCATTCGCATTTGCTGCCAGTTCTTAGGACATGAAAAATGCATACCTGTTGGTGAGTGTTTATATGGGACTCACAACCTTGATTTAACTATTAATTTATCTTTTGTGGCCCATCTCACAAACTTTTCTAAAAATGTTTGTATATATATATATATATATATATATATATATATATATATGTTAATCTCTAGAGGTAGGAAATCGTCCTTGAGGGTAGATATCATTGGGGAACAGTAACCTTTTTCATGCGACTTTGAAACAAAAAAAATAGAAAAAATGTAGACTATTCATACATTTTAACTATTTTACATGCTGTGTAAATTGGGGAGAATTGCTTACGAGAATATAATAAAGCATTAATCGTGTCTCATAATATGACGCATTGACGTATAAATACAATTTCTGTTTACTGGATTTTTTCTTTTAAAGTAATTAGTCACATGACGCAATTGTCTTCGGTAATTGAATGTTGTTTGATGTGTAAATGACATAAACCGTTGTCAAAGAATGATATCAAACATGTAAAATGTTACGTTTTGGTTGTGAAATTAAAATGGCTACACTTCCGCCAACTCTGTTTAATTTCATCAGTTCTTAAGGTAATGTTATGACAATAGCGTGAGAAACGTGTAAACATATAATGACAAGCCGTAGTCATGCGCAATAAAAGCAAATTCGAAGGAGTGAAGTTGAATGTTAGTTTGATATAATTATTGTTTGAACACAGAATATTTAGCACATCGGCCAGTGTAAACATCATTTACTGAAAGATTGTAAAAACGTTTTTAAGAACAATACCGTCTCGGGAAGTGTAACATGTTTACTGAAATTTTAAAATAAATAAATTAATCAATATTCACTATTGCTGCTCTGCTATATTAGGTCTAATGAATTTTTTGATAGCAGCGGGAATTATGCGTAGGTTTACACAACAGAATAGTTGATTTTTCTGCTAATAACAAATCCAAAGTTAGGGAAACGGCTTTTTCCACTGGTATTCAAATTAAATAATAATAGCCAATTTCTTTTCATAAAATTAACAAAGGTTCACCTATTTATTTAAAAAAGCGATTGCAAGTACAATCATGTCATTTTATTTTATATTACTTTAAATATTTTATGTCAATAGCTTGGTTGGTGCGTAATCCAATAGAATAAAACTTCAGTCATGACCGCTCATACAAAGTCCCGAGCAGTAAACCTCTACTGACGAGGCTGCAATTTTAAATATGGTAGCAATATTGTAGGGTCACAAAGAATATTTAACTCATTAGTATGTAAATGAAAGTCTGATATAAAGTGAGTGAAAACTTTTAAAAATATAAGAATGGCGGAGAGCTCTGTTAAAAATTCGAATTCAAAGTAACATTGTAAAATGTTTTATTTAGGGCACAAGTTTAAGTAATTTGTATGCAGTAAGTATACTATTTGCCTGCTAGGAACAAGAGCCGACAAACAAATTATTTATTCGACCTCAATCACAACTAAAATTTAATAATTCATAGGTGGCAATATATATTATAACCAGAAGTATATATACAGGTTTTTATTTAAGATGGTGGAAAAACGTTTTCCTGAAAAGTCAATATTCAAAAATTGCTTATTATGGGACATTTATTTAAAAAAAGGATAAAATTATAATGATGCAATTTCCTCCTTTAGTTTTATGAAAAGTTATTACAAAAGCATCAATAAACACAAAATTACATTAATCATTCCTGCCTATTGGAGATAACGAGGAGGAAATGTTTGCACAAAGAACTTCTATATGGTTGCAAAATATATTCGGTTCTTTTGTAAGTGTATGCAGCTTTTATGTTTAGTGTGCATAATATCTTTGTAATAAAAACTTACTATTCAAATTATTAAGAGTGATGGATTTATTTCTATTAAAAGGAATAAAAACTAAAATATTATGATATGCTCTATTAGGTTTTATTAACCATTTCAAAAAAGTGATAAAGTTGCTTTAGGAATCAAAAAAAAATATATGCATGCCTGCTAAGGACAAGTCATGAGGTGTGAATCCTTTTTAAGCGATTTGAATTGTAAAATTCAAATAATTATTTCTGGGTGAAAAGACAAACTTCGCGTTTGGTTGTGTCTATACGACCTTGATATTAACAGTGTGAAAACAATGCACTAGAAAGTTACGATTCCGCAAATTAAGGGTAATAAATTGATTACTTTTTAAAGGAATAAAAATTAAGATGAAGTTTTTTAAACAAAGAGTGAATATTTAATCTATGATAACAGCGTGAGATATACGTATATACTCATAAGAACATCTAGACATGTCGGCTTATTTCAGTCACGAGTAACAATCCAATATTTTAATAAAAAATTTTATTCAGAATGAAATACTGCCAGATCAAATTAGAGACTAAGCGTATAAATTATTTTATGCAGCTTCAAAAATAATAACAATAATAATGCGACAAATCTGTAAGAAAAAGATAAATATTTGATAATTATCTGCAATATGCTATGTTTTAAAGAGACACCATGAAAAATGAATTTTTTCTCTATTATTTTTATGATAATTTAATCCAATTATTGTGGAAAATGCCTGATGTCCCTATGGATAACTTTAGTGATGCCTGGTGGGAATAACCCGAAAATTGGAAAGCTCTACTTAGGAGCTTGCTATTTTAATTTAAATGGAATGACTGCCGATTTTCAATCATATACTATGTACTATGTATAGTGTCAAATTCGGAAGAAAGAGAATCTTTGTTAAGTTTCTTAAAATTTCAAAAATGCATCAGCGATAAAGAATTTTTTTAACGACATATTTAGGACGATAATATCTATTATCTCCTTTAATAATGTGTACGAAACATTTTAAGAACGTTGTGAAAAATGCATTAATGTCATAATAAATGTATAAACATGCTTGCTAAGATTTTGTCCTTTTCTTGAGACGCAAAAATTATGAAACACAAATGTAAGTACATGTCAATCCAATAAAAATTGGTATCCTTTACAATGACCAGTTAATATTCGTAACACTTAGCAGGGATGTAGAGTTTCTTTAATAAAGGGCTCAAAATTTAAATGAAATATTTTCTAGTAGTAGTACTTATAAAATAGTTATGACATAAGCTTGAAAAATGCAAAGGCATTTACAACATCAAGTGATTCATTCCTCCTTAGAAATATATTTAATCAAACAGAATTTAAAATTCAGAAAAACTACTGCAGGATCGTAACTAATATTATGCGCATAACTCAGTATAAGCAACTTTGATATTTAGATTGAAAATTGGAAATAACTACGAGTAATGGAATGCATATGTAAGAAAAATTTAGTCGCATTTGGTAATAACAGGTTCCGAAGAAATAGCCTAGTTAGTGGGCTGAAGTATTAAATTAGAACGAATTACGTATAGAACGTAAATTGTTTTGAATCATAAGTGAGACTGATCAGTCTTTATCTGAAGAAGTGAAAATGTTTTGTCTTGAAGAGCAAATTATGAGAAAGTATAAAAGAAAATTAATAGTTTGAAATCTAAATGCAACAGAAGATAAAATAAAATTGAATCCCTTAATAATGCTTAGAAAGAACTGTTAGGTAATCGCGTTATTAATAAGAACCAAGCAAAAAAACTGTATCCACGCTTTAAAGTATACAGTTCTGTCGAAATACTTAAGTGAGTGTGTTGGAGATTTTAAATGGGTAGGTTTCAATTATATGACACAGGTTTTTGGCTTATTAGTGAGTATTTATCAAAAAAGTGTGGAAAATCCTTTCCCAAAAAGCAAGTTTAATAGACATCTAAAATTAATGGAGTTATTTTAAAACAAAATTGGACAGATCTAAAACACATTTTAATTCTTATGATTATTCTTAGGAACAAAATTGAGATGCTAGCGTGAGTAATGTGATGCATATGTTAGAAACATATTTTCATACCGAAAAATAACATGTTTCGTGATAAAAATTTACTATGTAGACTGGACATTTAATATGAAAATTGAAAAAATTAGAACGGAATTATATTTGGCGCGCAAGCTAGTATTTTAAAATTTTATTCTGAATAAATTAGCAATTCTGTTTTATTAATGGCTATTTTTTAAATAAAAAAATAATGGGGCAATTTCTAAGCACATTGGAACAGAGAGTAAAATAACTTTGACTGATTTGGTGATTCGTAGGAAGAAATCATAAATAATAGTTTCAGTGATACAAGAGAATATTAAAACAAATAAGTTACGTCTTCTTATCACATATTCTTCGCGGATATTGTAGAGGATGGACTAGAATATGAAATAAATAGACTATAATACTTAGGAGGGAGATTTCGATAAATGTATGGCTAATATGAGGTAAGTTTTTTGAATTTGTTGCTTTAAATTTTTCCACGGAAATAATTTGGGGATGCAAATGTAAGAAATATTTAGTCATACAATAAACCGAAATGTTCTGTCGAATTAATTTAGCAAGTCATTTAACGTTTTAAATCAAAAAGAAAAAGAAGTCGGATGAAAATTTTATTAGGCCTATAATGGAATTTGTTCAGATTTATTCTCGTGATGTACAAGAAACATTTTCATGAATTATTTCAGGAACTGTATAATTAGACAAATGTTACGAATATTTAGACTTGACTGCTTTTTACAAGTTTCACGGAAACAACTTATATAAGCTAATTTTATGCCAAAATAAATTACTGTATCGGCTGGAGTTTATATAAGAACGAATTAAGCTTCTGTTGCAAATTTTCATTAGTTTTTAAACGTGTATGCTCCGAATTGATCGCATGGTTTGGGAAAATATTTCTCGGGTAAAGACTTTTATCTTGAAATGTAAAATTAATACAGTAATTATAAAACAAATAGGGGCTCAAATCACATTCATTTAGATTATTCTGATTAATATAAAAAACGGAAGATCTATTTAAAAGATCGAGTAATTTAAAGCAAATGTTACGATTATTTAGATTGAACTGCTACTATCAAGATGCACAAATATATTTTTTAATGGAAAAGTTTAAAAAAATGATTTGTCAAAATCATTTAGTGAGTATGTTGTACTACAAATTTAGAAGTCATAACGTATAGTACGCATATATGCATTCGTTTTTCAATGTATATGATCAGTTGTGAATTGGCTATGTCGGAAAGTCTATTTCAACAAACTTATTGACTTGAGGTGTACGTGAAGAGATTCCAATTATGACGAAACCCGTTTACAGGATTAATTACCTTTATTACATTATACGATGCTTAGTTTATACTGACAAATGCATGTATATAGTGGGACTGGTGTTTAACTCAAGATCACAAACTTGATTTCAATAAATGTTCTGAAAAGTAGCGTTATTCCAAAATCGTTACCAGACTTTTCAGATCGATTACATATTTTAAAATGTATGCGCTTTGAATAACTTGCTTCCAAACATTAATAAATTCTTATTCAAAACTTTCTTCTCAATCAGCAAAGTCCAACCATGCAAAATTAATTTGAGCATGCATGACGAAGGTGTTTTAATTATTGTCAAAAGATTTTCCTAATAAATAATAAAAGAAATGGCAAAAATTGATTTTTATGATGCTCTCTGTTTCTAAATAAATAAAATTAAAAAATGGTTTGCATCCTTTTAAAATCGAAGCTAAATATACTGCTCTTTGAGCCTAAAATTCTAAGAGCTTCACGTATAAGTTGTTTCTAATTTTAAAATATATTCCACTTAGCAAAGTATAATTCTGAGAAACCTGGTATGAGCAGGTATGGATACAGTTTTAAAATTATTTTATTTCATTACTATGCGTTTTACAAAATATTTTCTTAAGGTTTAATTTTAATAATTATTCAATTTTTATTACCCTTTTTTAATTGAAATTACGCCGTTACTTTTACATGTTTCGGGAAGTAAATTTATTAGCTAAAGTGTTATTACTCTTTCATTTTCATCTGAAATTTTATCTTGCGCACCTATATTACTCTTTGATCCACAAATAATTCTTTCAAATTTAAATCTTTATTCCTTGCAATGGAATCTGACTCTGAAAAACATATTTTTTATCAGACATGATTCATGTTTTACAGCATTTACCTTACAGTACTTACTCTATTAGCGCAAGTGTCGTTATAAATTTTTTTTTTTAAATGAATAAAATTAATATTTTAACCGTTTTTTCTTTTTGATTGATTCTTTTAATGCTACGTGTCTCGAAAACAACTGTTCTTAAAAAATATATTCACCCTTTCCAGATCGAAGTTAATTGTTGCATTGGTCCACGAAATCTTTCAATCTGATCCAAATTACTCGGGTAATAACTAAAAATTAACCATGTGTGACTACCATGCGAGACTAATGCTTTTTCGAATATTTTATTCGCGTTTCTCACGCTTTTTTACAATATTTCCCCATTAACTTTCAAAACCCTATTAACGTAGTTTCCTTTTCTTTCTGTTTCAAAATTACAGTATGAACTGTATATATCCAAAAAATAAATTTTATTACAATTGAGATTTGACCCGCTTTAGATAAAAATTTAAAATTCTCAGTAATGCGCTTATTTTTTGTTTGACACTTTTAAAGTTATAACTAGAGTGCACGAAACATGAATAAGCTCCGCCGAATATATTGTATGCAGGCATAACTAAATTTATTCAATATTTGTATTATTTTTTGTGAGAGACATTTATCAGCTGGACGCATGTTGATAAATATTTACCAGCTAGGCATCTTATGGCAATATTTACTAGCCAGACGATATATGATCTAACGTTCGACTGATTGTTCTGTTTTTCTTTAGATAATACATATATACATAATTGTTTTATTTAGGATTAGGCCTTCTTAACAAAAGTGATCTGTCTTTAATCTAGGCTGGAAATCTTGCAAACCTGATCATCTACTGGGCAAATACTTTAGTTTCTTATTTATATTTATGTAATCTTAACTTTATTACTGTTGTGATCAAACTTAATATTATGCGTCATTATTTATAAGGGGCATCAATAATTACCATTAATTTAATTCAGCATTGTTACTTGTATTCTTACGTACTTGTTGTCGCAATTTTTAATAATTCGGCAGGCAAATCAGCGGCATTTCGAAGTATCTTGTTTCGAAACCCTTTGTCAATCTCACGTGCGATTAGCAATGTCGTTTATTTAGAAAATGAACATTGATATGTTTGCATATTTGTAGAATTTAGAAATATATTTTAATTGCCTAGATCATGTTTGCATTACTAGAATATAATTAACTTATCATGCTGATCATCTTACATAATTGAATTCATATATTAAGCTCGCAAACTTTATTTCAAGAATTGCTATCACCACCCGCGCAATCAAAGTTTGTTAAATTATAATGGAAGATTGTTTTAATATGGCGTATCTTCCTGAAATAATCGTCTTAGTAATGTTTATGCATATATAAGAATATATTTTTTATCTCTGATCTTACCATTTATGAGGCAATCTCCGACAAAATCGTGGTATATTGATACTTAAAAGGATTTAGGGTTCGGACACATTATTCAGGTCTACTTGGAGTATATATATATATATATATATATATATATATATATATATATATATATATATATATATATAGCATACCAAGAATGGTTGCATTACATTAAACGTAACAGGCATAATTTTATATGAATTAATAGGAACTAAATTTTGCATATTGCGTTTTATTCTGGTAAATTTTGTAAAATTTTTATTTAAATAAATTTGTCATCAGGTAGGCTTTATGTTCGATTTCTGTTTATTTAGTAGAGTTTAGACCGAAGTAATGTTTTCTGCTTTCACTTTAATATTTATTTAGAATGACACAGAATTCAACTTATTATTTAGCTTTCATATGTATTACTTCGACCAGTAACCTTGGCACAGCAAAGCCTTGATTATTGCTACAGTCTTCGACTTCAGATGTAAGATAAATTATAGAAGTTTTTGCTCATATTGTTCAAATGTTTACTGAGTCAGATACCACTTGTCTGAAGGATCTGATGATTAACAGATTAAATCAAAATGTATTTGATTATGAAATGAATGATAATAAATGCAATTGTTATGAAATATTTCTTGAGATATCTACTCATGAAAGGAGTTCATGTTTACGTAAGATCAAAATTGTATAATGTAACTTCTGCCTCGAAGTCATTATTCTTGCCGAGGTAACATTTCCGACGACTGATACCAAGTGTGCTACTCGAGACTGGATATCAACAGATATCGATAAAGTTATGCCGTATTTGCTTACGAAAGACTCACACTATTTTCTGAACGCTTTCACGGGCACAAATGACAGAAAATACAATCGTTGCCTTTGCAGCCACTTTAAATTTAAAATAAAATGTTAACTGTTACAATTTTTATTCTTTAAATCAAGTTTGCGAGCTTGAATTGAATACCAATCCAATTGTATTTAACCAGTCGTTAAATAACAGTAAAAATTCCGCCAGTCGCACGCACTGAGGCGTTTCTACCTTTCATGATCATCATCAGAGTACAACAGCACACTGAATAGCGAGGATAAAACCCCAAAGCATATGCATGGAAAGCAAAATTGAATATGCGGCTCTCAGCAGTCTTAGATACATTGTACGTGATTGGAAATGTCGGCCGCATAATTTCTATGCAGTCACGAACATTAAAATTTTGCAGCATTCGCCACAAATATGTAGGTAATACAAGTAAACAACCACTGATCGCGCGGGTGGTGTTAACAATTCTTTAAATCAAGTTTGCGAACTTGAAGTAGACACAAATCGCTTTGTATTTAACCAGTCGTATTACAGCATAGAAAAAACAGTATAGACAGATAAATTCTGAGTCCTGCAACTCATCAATTGAGTTACCGAAGCCACACACTACATGTAATTTATTATCATATACCAACTTAAGCTTTTGATAAGTCTTCATTGTATCTAGAGCCAGTTTGGCATTGCGCTTTGCCTATAGATGCAACTAGCTACGCCCACATGTCATTTTAGATCAGAACGCATGTGACATCGAGAAGTATTATTAATTTTAAGGCCATTGATTGGATTTTATTATAAATATTGTATCAGCACTACACTTTAGTTACCTTTATAGGTTTTTAAATAATTTCTATGTTAAGGATTCATTTTTTAGGCGGACTAGTTAGGAAAAGTCGATGATTCACTGAAAGTATTTTTATTTTTTAATTTAGAAATTTTTCGCAAGTTAAAGCAAAATTTATTTCAATATTCGCATTATTAGTATAGAAAATGGATGAATTAAAAATGATAATTGAAAGACTTATTATCCTCCAAACCTAATTTTATAATTAAAAACATGCTCGATCACATTGACTATTTATGTACACTGCATTTGTTATTTAATTGGTTTAAACATACGATCTTTAACTCCTCCGTGGAGTTTAGCTATATGGACCATCATACCCTTGTGCTTTGCTATATACTTATTGTAAGACGGAAATCCATGCATTATTTAACTTTTAAATATATTTTTTTGGTCAGTGATCTTAATATATCATTGATTTGGTTCCTGTTACAGGCTTCGTCTCCAGATGAAAAGGCACTAATTGAGGCTGCTGCTCAAATTGGTCTTGTGTTTACTGGAGCCTCTACTGCTCATGGTCGTCTCGCCTATCTGGTCGATCTGATGAGCAACAGATTAAATCAGAATTCATTTGATGATCAGCTGAATGACAATAAAGACAGGTCTGATTATGTGTTTTATGAACTATCTATATCAACAGTGTTTCTTTCCAAAAAAAAGTATTTCGCTTACACGTTAATTTTAAAATATGTATCGTTAATTTTATAATTGGAAAAGTGAAAATCACCGGTAATTATACATTATTAAATATACCTGTAAAATGATACAAATATCTAGTAAGTAAATAATGAATCATGTCTCAAAAATGATAATGAAAGTGATTTGTCGTACGGAACGTTGTTTCACAATTTGGTAAATTTTAAACAAACGTACGTTTTTGATAATCTCGTTTTATACGATTGTAGACAAATGTGTACCATTTCTGCATTCGTTTTATTAGAATAAAATTTATGTACC
This sequence comes from Eudiplozoon nipponicum, assembly GCA_029291075.1. Lineage (NCBI taxonomy): Eukaryota > Metazoa > Platyhelminthes > Monogenea > Mazocraeidea > Diplozoidae > Eudiplozoon > Eudiplozoon nipponicum. Next base: position 11,944 of record JAQBSW010014135.1, read on the forward strand.
TTTATGCATTTTTTATTGACTACATAATAACAAATTTGTTCAAAATGGATCAGATAGATACAAAAAAGTCTATATTAAAAAGGTAAAATTTCGAGTAAACTTAGTTTTTGTACAAAACCCTTAATAAATTTGGTCAAGAAATTTTTCTGATATTTGGACGATGAAATCATCTAACTTACGTGTATTTAGGCAGTCAATAATGTCTTCGGCAATGCAACTTAAATTCCAACTCACTATATATACATATATATGTATATATATATATATACATATATATGTATATATATATATATATTTGTATATATATATATATATATT
>JAQBSW010014136.1:0-12257 GCA_029291075.1 Eudiplozoon nipponicum
CGCCTTTTAAAAAAACATTGGTTAGTAGAAGTGGAAAAAAGACAACTTTTCTTTGCACTACTACAATTATCCTTCTTTAGCAGGAAATTTTAAAATTTGTTTAATGATCCCTTTTTTATTATTTTAACTTTCAATTCTGTTAAAACTCTTTATCCTTATCTAATTTAATTTTTCTAACAATTAATTATGTAATGTGAATAATTTCGCACCCGGGTGTTCACAGTATCTTGCCCCCTCCTCACCTGGATATCACTCGTAATTACTTCATTCAGGGAAATAAGTGTAAAAATAGGTCTGGCGTGTGCAAATAGGTAATGACATTTGCCATTTTAGTTTTACTTGAATAACTGATACAGATGTGTCGTTAATTATAGGTAACAGATTATTTCTCAGGCTTTAGAAAACGTCCACACACATACAAACAAACGGACGTGGTATATGTTTATATGGAGAATCGTCAGATGTTGCTAAATCGTTGTAATTTAACTGGGATGAGTGTACACGTGCAGTAGTTGATTAGTCAATCAAAAACAAACGATAAAGCATACAAACAGTCATGACGTACGATTATCTAGTGAGTTGTCAGTATTTGTTATTAAATTGCTGTAATTCCATTTCGCTGAGTGTACACATGTAGACACATACATTAACCAATTTTGACATACCTGGTGGAAAAAAACAGTTATGCTTAAGAAATCTAACAATAAGTATAAATGGGACAGTTTAAACTAAATTTTACACTTGACATCGATTGTAAAACTGTTTGTGTTATGTGCTTTCCATTGAAAAGACTTAGTAAAAAGGAAATTAAAATATTTGGAATAATCAGGTAGATAGTGGATGCAACCACCTTGTGTAGCACCACAAGGAAAAGGTAACGAATAATGATTACATATTGTATCAGGATCGAATTATCTGCGGAGCCTCGCAGGACAGATAAGCAAAAAGAAGCTCTTTATACCAATTTTGGGAAGGACCAATATCGTGGTGATTGTCGGAAATTACAACGCTAGACTAGGTCAAGATTTTATTGGAAATGAAATTTTAGCAAGACAGACCTTGTCTAAAATAGTTGTGTTAGCAACTTGAGGCTCTTCCATCTAACCCCTAGCCATAACCTGATTGTGATGAATTCAATTTTCCATGGCACAATCGGCATTTTGATGCCAGCGCAGCTTTTTGATCCATCACGATGGGATATTGACATGTCATCGTACTGAGAAAGAAGACTTTCTGGTAAGCAGACGTTGGTCTATTTCCGTCCAGCACAGGCTCAATTAAAAGGTCTGACCATAGACATCTAGCCGCCATAATCAGACTAAGATTCCGCTTTATGCGGCAGCCGATATTACGTCTGAATATCTGGCACCGAAAACAAATAGAATTGTGCAGAAAGCCTTCAGGGCTGTTTAGGCTTCTAATGTACCTCCTGTGGCTACAGCCGGTGGTGCGTCAAATAGCAAATCGAGCGAAGTGAGCAAGTCTCAGTCCCTTCTTCTTTTGATAAAGCCGATGAGCTCGTTTATTATCCTACTAATTCAAAAGCTCTTAAAAACGCGGAATATGATGCGAAACTGAGATCGCACATTGGCCCGTAGGATTCGCAATGAGTTAACTGACAGTAACGCTGTGAATGAAAAGGAACATTCACTTTATGTCGCTGATTAAACTGAAACGCCGTTGTAGCACTACAATTTATTTAAATTGTATGATCAAATCCGATGTATTAGGAGTAGTAACTCTATCAATTAGTACAGGCGCCATCAGTTGCTGAAGCACAACTTATCAACCACTTCGAGAATCTCAACCCACCACACAGTGTAAACGCGTAGTTAGCGATGAAGCGACCACTAGAAATTGTTAAGAGATTGATATCTAAACTCCTACTTTTGATGCAGATGCAGAGACTGCTGTTTCATTGGAGACAGCAAAGACATGGGATTGTTGGCCTTCCTACTGAACTTTTAAAGTTTGATGGAATAGAGGTTCGCTAGGATCTGCACAAGATGACTGGCGGCAATCTGGAGGGAGGTATCTGTCACAAGCGCGTAAAGTGCTATTTCAATACCTATCCACAAAAGTGACACTAGCACTCATGCCAATTGTCATCGTATCAGTCTGTTATGTGCTGCGTCAAAGTTGGTCGCTGATATTAACTTTAAAAAGGATTCTCTTAGGTGAAAAAGCGAACTGGGCCCTTTTTATTCAGGGATTAAACAAAAACGGAATATCAAATTCGTGAAATCCACCATAATATTGAGTTGCCCCACCGGTATCGGCGGCCCACTAATGTGGCTTTCAAAGACTATTCTAAAGATTTCTATACTATTTCTGGTGGCGAGCTATGCTGAAAGATGATTCCCCAGCGGAATTGTCCGATTGCTCGAAGCCTGTTGTAATGATTAAATGCCATGCATTCTCGTAGGTAAATGCTTTTCTGAGCCTTGTTTGATTGGCTCTGGCGTTCGACAAAGTGATATACGTCATTGCTCCCCTCTGAATAATTATATTGTCGATGAAATCCTAGCTAACGTAGAGCGCCAAGATCGGCAGTGATGACCTCAAATACGCTGACGATCTTGTTCCCAAGACAGAAAAGAAAGACGAGCTCCAGAGAACCATTAATTGTGCTCCCTAAGTGTTTACCATTATTGTCTGAAGGTAAACACACATAAAGTGGTTTTCATGGCCAATTTGATCCGAAGCATACGATCCAGCGAAATGGCGCCATACTGCCGGTTTTCAAGGTTTTAGCCTGGATCTGGACACGTAAGACGGATCAGCGCATTGATATTCAATGTGTATAAACTTGGTTCAATGCTGCCTTTGAAAAACTGTTAAGCCTTCGGAATCGCACGTCTATTTCACTGAGCATCAAGTCCAAGGTCTACAAGTTAAGCATACTGCCAAACCGTTCCTCATACTGCGAAAACTGAAGACACTATAACTGACGAATTTTGTTAACAATAATTGTTTGCGGGTGGTGGTAACAATTCTTTAGAATTGTATTTAACCAATCGTCGAACAAAATAACAAAATTACCCCCAGTCGCAATGCACTGACGCGTTTCGACCTTCCTTGATCATCATCTGTTGACCTGTAGGCCGATGATGGCACTCGACAATGAGTATGTAATTAGATCCAAAAAATATCAACTGTGATGAAAATAAATCGTTTGAGCTTAAGCACTAATAATTATGCTCGCGAATTGATTATGATCCACAGTTTTTTTAGAAGTACGCACACGTTTGAGTATTCAACATATCTTATTTGTCATTTTTTATGTGAAATAAAATAGGTATCTTCAACTACAGCTTAGAGACTACTTTGCGAATGGTGTTTTAAATTGGAGCTCGATGCTGAAGAGGTGAGGTTTTAGGCCTTTTATTATTTACGTCTTATGGAAGTCGAGAATATGAGTTCGACTTAAAGCAGCCATCTGCGGAACGTGTAGACGAATGAATATGCAATGCGGTTTGATCCTCGATAGTCAGTTTGCCGTCGTACTCTGATGATGGTCATTGAAGGTCGAAACGCGTCAGCGCGTTGCGGCTGGCGGTAGTTTTGTTATGTTGTTCGACGATTGGTTAAATACAATGGGATTGGTGTTTACTTCTAGCTCGCAAACTTGATTTAAAGAATTATAACTGACAGCGTCTGGACAGCTTTTAGTCGTTATATGCGCTCTTTATGGTTTAGAACATCTCGGTAGCTGAATATTAGAAGGCATTAACCCAGAGCAAAACTTATGGGCCAACTAGTTCTATACGGCCGTTCTATGACATCTCGCTCTCAACGAACCTTGCATTGAACAACGATTGCGCAGGTTGAGCTACCTTGAGAACACGAATCTCACATACCTCTCCCGACGGGTCATCGAACTGCTCCTCGGTTGGCTAGAATCTGGGAAGGATAGAGCAGCTGGCGCTCTTAGCCGGATGTATCGTTCGCGATATCAGTCATTTATCAGGAATGCTAACCATGCTAACCGAGACGACTAAATGGGCAAATATGTACGTGTCTAGTGATCAACAAGGTTCGATGGAAGAACTAGTTAGTCATACCACCCAATAGCATTGATTCAACCAAGTCTAACACGCGAGATCAAGTTTCTGTTCATTTTTATTGCACTATTATTTTGTTGTTCGTGCACTGGCATTACCAAAGAGGATTTCTAAACACCTTCGCTTCGTTTCGTTTCTTCATTTGAAAATATTTTAGGATTAAGTATATATATATATATATATATATATATATATATATATATATATATATATATATATATATATATATATAGTTTGTAAATGTTTTTATGTGAACCGTTTTTACTTTATTCAGTACGATTAATTTTTTTTGGCTTATTCCTCCAGTAAAGCAATTGATAAAATGAAGCGAAAGCGCTACTAAAATTTATTTTTTAAGAAATTCACATAGTGTTAAGAAATTTGTGCTTTTAAAGAAAAATCATTTATATTTTTATTGCTGTAAAACATTTTCCATTAGTAACAGTAATTTTCGAGCCCTGTCCACGTAAATTATGGACAGTACATGAAGAGTACCAAATAAAAACGAAATCGTTCTTACAAATGGAATTACTTTTCTACATTATAAAATGCTTAGTTTTGGCACCACTTTTTATATATATATATATATATATATATATATATATATAAAATAATTAGGCGCGGTGGTTATATAAAGACAACCTCGAATTAAAATAGTTGCTACCACCGCCCATGACAATACTCGTTTAGTAATGTGCTTGACATGCTTACCGATAACTAGAAGCAAACATACAGCACGAAACAATCATGGAAATCACTTTCAGTAGCGATTGCTTTCAAGTTGATTGAAGGATAAAATGCAGTAAACAATAAAAGGTATGAGACAGGTAAGTGCATTCTTACCATCATTGCCTAAAACGTCAGTATGTAACTGTTCGTATAGCAGCTTGTTGAAGCATATAATCCATGGCACCTGTGTGGGAAAATGAGCTCATACGTAGTCGCAGCGGCGGCTGGTGATGTTAAAAGGTTAACTTTATTAGCGTTTACCGGACTGCATTTCACTACCACTTAGTCACTTAGTGCGTGTAGATTTGTTTCGATAGCCAGATCCATCGACACACGGCTTCAACTCGGACGACCGAACATTAGATGTAGAATTAGCATTAAACATTTCAACAATATTGCTGTCTTCATACATTCATCAGGCGAAACATCAGGACATGTGATATTTGCTATCAATTCACCGATTTCACTCGATGGATTGCAACTGAACTCGTTTCGTGTTGTTGCTAAAGTTGAAGCATTATTCGATTTGTAGTTCTTACGGAATGCTGTAGCTTATTATAAGGCATTTCATTTAACGTATAATCATTTTTGAGTCATTCTGCAAACGTCTGTTGATGGTAACAGCGCCTGCGTACTACTACATGCCTCAGGGCGCCCACTAGACGTGGTGGTGACAGAACCAGCTGAAGATGAGCATAACACACGATCAGATCCATAGTTTTTCCAAGTCATAAGGCTGAGTTGATGACGTGCATCGCGTAACCAAGCCCTTGCCAGTAATAACTGTTTTCACAGACGAAGACGAGGTAGACGACAAGTTGACAAAATTACAGTGTTTCTCACCTAAAAAGAGAATATAAGTTTACTGAATAAATTATACATACATTATTTTGCAAGAAAAAGATGAGTTAAATGTAAAAGATTACAAATTCCACAGCCAGGTTGAAGTAAAAAAGCTAGCAAAATCTCGCTAGTGGGTGACAAACCAAGTTTGGCCTGACAGGTATGGTAAATACTAAACATTGTGCGTTCACTTTGAATTTATGTTGCAGATGACTAGGTGAAGTTTACTTGAACACACATAAGTACCGAAGACTGCTCCGTTCAACTGCTACACATACTATCTTGACCAAACATATAGTGGGCATATGGTGTAGTACCGGTTCCTACTGATGAGTGGCCAGTAAGCACGAAACACATTCGTACATGATATTATGCCATTTTATCATGATGACTTTGAACTTATTTGTTACGAGATATGCAATACTTAATGAATAAGTGCATATTACATTTATATATTCAAATATATATATATATATATATGTAAGTGTATGCGTTTGTGTGTGAGTCTGTGTTGCATGTAAAGGTCATTCTCGCTGTCTTGCAAAGTGATGCCTGAGATCTGGTCATTATTGTTTTGATGGCTTGAGAATTAACCATTTGTGCGCATTGTTCGTTGTTACATGTACGAGTAATATTAACGCCAAGCCATCTTCAATGACAAAATTTTAAGTGTAAAATAATAATCATTATAAAAAGTACCAAGATTACGAAACTGAACCATGGAAAGAACAAGCATTATTAAAATCAACAGCGGTACCGATAGCAACTAAGTACTGACAAGCAAATTCAACTTCAACAGTATTACCCCTCATATAATATATCCTATAAAAACGTGACTAAATCTGTACGGGACAAATCGTTGCGACAAACTTCTAACTATTGTTCTTTAAATCAAGCGTGCGAACTTAAGATAGGCATTATTCCCGCTGTATCTAATCGGTCACCAAGTTAAATTACCTTCAGTCACACATTGATGGTTTTCCGAAATTCAGCGTTCCTTATCAGAGAACGATGGAAAATTTCTATCAAAAATCGAACTGCAATGCATATACAATATGTTGAAAAAGCAGATTTGCGACCATTAACCATTGTAGTTTCGCATATATTGCACTTAACTGTAAATGTCAGCTCGCAACTTCTGTACGGTCACTAACATAATGTTTTTTGCAACTTTCGGCACATGCATATAAGTTATAGAATAAAACCAATCATTAATTGTGCGTGTGGTTACAACAATTCAATAAATTAATTTTTCGACTTGACACAAACTCCAATTACATTAAGTTATTAATCACACATCAACATAATTATCGGTAATCACACGTACTAACACATTTCGATCTTCTACAATCATCATCAGAGCACGACCACAAATGAGCTAAGCTATGATATATATATATATATATATATATATATATATATATATATATGGGTGTGTGTGTCGGCAGTATAAACCAAATATTGCATGCGACAGAAAATCAACTTCAACTTCTTGACCGATTTCGACCACAAGAGCGCTCATCATGTACTTGTCGGAATAGGTTCAGTAATGGAAACTCATCTACTACGCAACTTAAGCCGCGCAATGCATCAATTTTATTCATCCAGACGCACAACATCAAACTATTGTCAACCGAACATAATGACAGTTTTGGTCTATCGTGTTCATCGTTAAAGGAGAAAACTAAACTCACTAAAGAGAATCTAACTGAAACGCATATGTAAGGTAAGAAAAAGCATATCTACGGCAGCATAATTACTATGCAGTCGTGGACGATTCTTTGTCCTGATGTCGTCATATTTATGTAAGTTATACAAGTAGACAATCATCGATTGCAAGGATGATAACAATTATTTAAATGAAGTTTGCATACTTGAGATAAACACGAAGCCCATTATATTAATGAAGTCGCTTAACAGTAAAAGTATCGTTAGTCGCACGTACTGACGTGTATCGTTCATTCATTTGTAATAATTAGATCACAACGGAAAATTGACTAGCGAGGATCAAAACGCAATAAAAATATAAAGTATGGAAAATAAGAAAGGCGACTTTTATACTCAGCAATTTCACATACTTTCTATGTAACCACAAACATGACATTATTTATTTTTTTATGCAAATTATTACATTACACAGGCATTGGTTGCACGGGAGAAATATCAATAACATTGAGCTAGTTTTAACCCGTTCCACAAGACGGAAAAATAACTGTCGATCGTCAGTATTAACGCGAATATCTAATAATAAATTGGCAAATACATTGTACTTGATCTATACAAGGCTTCAGAAAAATTAGGATACACAACGCCCAACAAAGATACATGCTCAACAACATTAGCAAGTTTTATATTTATTGATGTAGATAACTATATATGCAAATATGTATGAGGTATTGTTTACCTATCAAATAGGACCATGCGGATATACCAATCAGCACGACCGAAAGGTATAATCTCATGCACATATGCGTTTCGTGCTTACCGGCAATTCATCAAAAGAAACCGGTACTCCGCCTTTTACTCACTACATGATAGAGCAAGAAATGTGGGGAAATTGAATGGTAAAATTAAGGGCAGAGTAACGATGAAAACTAACGCGCAAAAAGTTTCTTTTCTAGAATGAGACGATATTGGTTAGAAAACTTGTAGATCAAATGTTCCACCAAAAATAAATTTATAAATCTGGCCAAAAAACACAGTAAATACACGCGTTTCTTTCAGTGATTTTACGCGTTAAGAGAGAAGTATTTACTACACGTTAATAAACAGACATTTTTTGATATTAATACTTTAATAAGCGCACTATAAATAACCGAAACTGGAAGTACGTACGTCGCCTAAATAGTGTACATGAGCATAAATATTGGTTGTTTCACTAATGTATCAAATCAGACGTATAGTTTTGGTGTTCGCCGCCAAAACTTATGACATATAATAGTCAACATTCGAGTACAACTGTTTATTTATTGTCATTCTGTTCATTCGTCTGTTCTAAAGACTGTATCTAATTGATCAAGTGTGCAGGTGTGTGAATTTGTCAGAAAATTCTTGCTCCGATTGCTTTGATTATCTCTTGTTTACACTATTTTTTGTCGGTAGATAAAATGTGTGCATATAGCGTCATTCTCACAGTAGTATTTGATTAGCTGCTTTATCGATGCTTATGCTAATAATTCTGACTTCCAGCTCAAAAACCAAGACAATAAAAAAGCAAAAATGTGGTTTTCTTGTCGAAATTGCTACCGGGAACAAATAATTGATGTTAACGAGAGCCTTTTTGTATAGACCAAATTATGTCTGTTGAACATTACAATATAATGCCCATTTGACCTAATTAAGGTCAACGTTCTCATCAACATCTTCTTTCATTAGAATATCATGTGTATTTTACGCATACATAGTAACATTTTTCAATTTATAAGGCGTATGGTATAGTCGATGCTATAAAAATTAATACTTTTAGCTGTACACAGAAGTCATTCCCAATGAGGAAAAAACTGCTATTGATTATCAACGTTGTGTTAAAGAAAATGACAATAATTCTGGAGTCACAATGTGAAGCCCCACTAACTTTCCTAACTATTACTGACGAATTTTGAAAAATGAAAAAACACATGGCAACAACAATTTACCCGGTGATATTCAATTAGAAAAATCCATAAAATCATTTATAAGAGGGAGCGAAAGCGCTTACAATATATAGTGTACGTTTTAATTTGTATATGTGCATACATATTTCTCTTAAAAGAATGAATATTCTTTAAAACTGGATCTTTGAAAATGAACTGAATTGTGTTGCGACTAACGCAGACCTAGTTCCAGTTGTTTTGTTCGTTACTGCATCTTTGGATGCCAATGGCGGCATCGGAAATGTTTCCAATAAACAAATGCTACTCTAATTTTAAAAATTAATAACTTACAAACAACCTTTGTTAAATGTGAAAGTATTGGAGATTTCTTTTAAATTATTTAACTGTGAAGAAATGATGTTGTAGATGACTGCATCCGCAATACGCAGCTACGCGTCGCTTCAGAACGAAATTCTGCATATAGCCAAATTATAGAACCAGACTACATATATAAACACAACTTCGAAATGGAAGTTTTACATGATTATAGTGCGTCAGAAATGGCAGAAGACGACTTCCGCTCTCCGCGAATGCTTTTAAAGGATACAAACTCTATTTCAACGAGAGTAAGCACATTGAATTTATTGAAAAATTAAGAAACACCTATTAAATTTGTTACAATAAATAAAATTCCCTATATGGATACTACATATCATTAAAGATGCAATTGAAGCAATCCGAAAAAGAACATTATACGTCGTCTTAAACTAGTAAAACTAATTGCTCTCTGCGGAATGTACAAAAAGTAAATGGATCGAGCAATTTTCCGCCATTAAGATGAAATATGTCAATGATCACCACTCTACAGCAAAAACTGGCAGGCAAATGCAAACGATCCTGCAGTCTCTGTCAAGTGAAACGTTAGACAATTTTGTTTGCGACTCCAATTTAGTACACCAAGTAGTCACACAATATCAAAAAATTAATATATCTTTAGAATCTTTAAATTAAACCTATGAGATTAAGGTAAATTCCAATCCCATTGTATCTAACCAGAGGCACAAAATAAATAATTTACGATCAATCACATGTACTTACACGTTTCGACCATGGATCATCATTACAGCACGACAGAAAACTTACTTACGGGGACTAACACAAAATTAATATACTAGGTATGAAAAGTTATATAGGTGGCTCTGACACCAAGTATTCTCGCATACACTTTACTTGACTAGAAGTGTCGTCTGCACAATTCCTATGCAGTTCCGAGCGTAAAATTATTGTTTTTTTCATCACATATATATAGGTTATACAATAAACTAAACATTGATCTACGGTCTGTGATAATAATTCTTTCAATCAAATTAGCGAGCTTAAGATAAGCATCAATCCTATAGTATCTAACAGTTGTCCAACATAGCAAACTGCATTTCGGTTCTCTCATGATGGTCATTGAATGATCAAACATGTCAGTACCTGTGACTGATAGTAGATATAACAGAATATATAAACTCACATACATAGGCATTTTGTATTTACTGACGACTAATAAGTAAGAGTCTGTACTACGCTTAAAAACAATTATATATTTATTCAAGAAATGAGGGAAAGTTGAACAGTTCAATTCTCAATATGTACTAATATTCAAGCAGTATCAGAACAAACCACATAAAGTCCATGGCAAAACAAATTCAAAGCCAACACATAACATATATTTACTATACACCGCGGTTTTGGAAGTAGGATATATTTCACCGAGATTGAAAATGACGACCAGTTTTAAGCACCTGGTACCAAGGTAAAACATTAGTTTTTGTTTTCGGCGTATTATCGTCCTCTACTGAGGCCATTAATCACGAAATACATGTGTACATGAGACTTTTTATTTATGTTGACTTTGGCACATCATTCTGGTCATATTTTGACCTAATAAATTGTTTACAATAATCATGCCTAAAAAAGAGACTGATTTTTGTGCATTTTTAAGCAATAAATGAAAAAGAGTTGCGTCTTGGGAAAGCAGTCAGTTGTAGAAGTCTTCAACTGCAGTTACAAAAAAACAAAGAGAAATTTAGAATTGAGTCTAATATTATCTGGTGAATTATACTCGCACGTGTGTATGTCATATTTGCGTTCGATTTTACATTTATTTTCTTCTTTCCTAATGTATATATTTCGTATTAAACGTCATTCTTTCTCTAAATCTGCTAAACACGTACCAGACATCTCAGTAAAGCTGAGATCGGACGAAAATAAAATAACGTTTTTAACTGTTTTTTATAAAACTGCTTATTATAATAAGGTTACGGTTCATTACACAAAGTATTTCGCAAATAACATTACTAATAGGGAGCAACGACCGGAATTTAAATGATGCAGTTTTAAGAAAACTATGTGCTTTATATAAGCACAAATCCCAAATTATATATGCATTTGTCAGTATAAACTTAAAAAAATAAGTGTCTTGCTATTGTTGAATATCAGATAATTTGCTGGGCAGGCAAACTGATTCAATATTGTCGTTACTCATAGGGCTCTTGCTACGAAGAATTTGTTTTACAAGTTATCATGTCCACTATTCCATGGTTTTCTCCTCATTAGGAGGCTTGTCAATAGTGGCTAGGACCTCTAGTGAGACTCTAACCAGTGACTCTCAAATAAAAGTCAATTTATTTTCCACAACGTCTTTCGTGATAAATGGGTATTTCTTGCATACACAGCCAATACGATAACATGACCTAGCACAAACTACACAACACATCTTATAAAATGAAAGGTATTATCGTCGTGCACCCCTAAAGAATTATTGTAAAATATTCAAATCGATAATGAGTTCTTCATAAAATTTTATATACTCGAGTCAGAATATACATCTTTTTTTAACATAATCACCAAATATTAATCTGTCCAAAGAAGTTTTAAATAACTCTAATTATTTGGTGTCAGCAGCAATATCCAAAAGGAAACCGCATTGTTGCTTTGTTTACCGACGTAGCCTTTTGGCTAGAAATCAGAAATAGTAGGATTAATATCGAAAAAAAGGATA
>JAQBSW010014137.1:0-12250 GCA_029291075.1 Eudiplozoon nipponicum
TATCCACGCTGATTTTTGGATATGCCTCTCAAATATTGGCAATTTCAATCACGCCTATCTTGTTGCTGCACAACTAATGAGACGAAGCAACATATACTTATTTGACCTTCACGTGTGCCAGCTACTGCAGATCTTCAACGAGATTACTCAGCTACTCACTCGCCACTGATGTCAACGCCACAACAAAGGAACAACAATGCAGTCAACCATAGCTAGTCTCAAGTCTCTAGTAGTAATTTTGGACATTGCTACACTAACTAACTTTCTCGGCATTTGCCGAAGAACGCAATACCGGCCCTAATAAGGGCCCACCAACAATACACAATCTCAGTCATCCTGGCTCCTAACTGACTTTGTGACGTCGTACGGCATTTACTTGAAGCTGGGGCGTTTTACAAAATAAAAATGTAGTCAAAAACCTTTGAGAAATCAATTTTAAATTATGTTAGCTTGTAACACGCGGCTCCGTGTTACAACCCAACGAAGGTCAATTTTTACAAACGCTGTGCTCTTTAAGGTAAAATATTCTAACTCTGTCCTTAAACAATATTTCTCTTAGCTGTGATTTTAGGAACAATCTCTTTTAGTCTCAAGCAGTTTTAATCGATATTTCTTGAACTGCAATTTTATTTGTAATTAATAGTGTTTTTATAAAATAGACAGAACCGCGCGCGATCCGAGAGGATCACGCGGTGGACTATTGTGTTAGTGAATTTATCGGATTATTCGTTACTATGAAAATGATTGATTGTTTACTATAAAAACATTTGTGAGTTGTTTGTCATTTAAATCTTTAAACGGTTTACACAAAACATTTTACTTTATGAACATAAATAATTTTACTAGGCTCATATTATCATGTATCTTTAATCGTTTGACTACTCATTACAATCCAGACATTTGTGTAAGAATAACCAATTGTATGTAAAACATTTTCTTTATAAACATAAATCACTTTACTATGTTCATATTGTCATATATTTTCAATCTTTTGACTATATTCATTCCGATCCAGACATTTGTTATAAAGATTTCACTTTATAGACATAAATCACTTCTATTTTTGCCGTCTAGAAGACGGACAATCTAGTTTAATTGTGAATGGTGTTTAGGATATAATTTATGTTAAAATCTGTTTTTTTATTGCCGACCAACACATGGTCAAATTGGACTATCTGTGAATTATATTTCTAATTGCAATATTGTGTAGAATATATGTATGACCAGATGTTTTTGCCTTCTCGCATCAACCATCCGGAAAAGATCAGAGACTGATTAGGCGCACGGGTAGTAATAAGAGCCACCATTGATATGTAGTAGGGGTACAAAATCAGGAACGAGATAGCAACAGCGAAAAGTACCCCTACATAAATGATGCCCCGGTTCGTCGAACTCACAGCCAGTAAGGAATTAATAAACAGCTAGATTTTGAGAAATTCAAGCACTTTCAATGAAGGCCACTACACACGTTATTGCCTCGGAAACGTCTGCACATACCCGCACACAGACGCGACGTTCAAATGGGCGCGGTCACCCTCAACAACTCAGGAGGATCCGCCCATGGAAGGTTCGGAAGACGGGTGGGGTCAGCCTCCTCGGCGGCAGCAGAGGCTGAGCACCCCAAGATTGTTGGCCGCTCCACGTCTGATGGCTCGAAGCACGTTGCCTTCACGGTAGAGCGCAATCAAACTATTTTCTTTACAGCGACGGCTCCAATTAAGTCATGCTTCAAACGCCCAAATGCCAGCAATCAATCTCATCGCCAGTTGCCACTATCAACATACTTTCTCATCCGTGACGCAATCTCTGGCGAATGAATTGTCATAGACACTGGATCAGATGTAAGCTCACTACGCCACAATTATCTCGAACCAACCCACCCAGTCGATCAGTAAACAGTTGCTTAATGGAGTTCGATTTCTGTCATACTGTATTGATAGAAAAAGCAAGTATTATCTATATCGTGTTTCAGACAGAAATTTGTTGACACGGGTCAAATTAAATCCCCGATATTTTGTAAATTTGTGAAATACGCATATTCATTAACTTTCGTCAGATTAATAAGGAAGCACGCAACATTATATGCGATAAATAAACGCAATTAATTTTATACGCATCACACACTGACTTATTTGCTTCCTGCACTCGCTATCGCCTGGTTGGCCCTGTCTCCTTTTTACGCTCGCTTTCATCACACACCTTTTATTTCAGCTTGTTTAAAAATATGGTTTTCCATCAGCAACATCATTTATAGCTAAATTCATTTATCTGATTCACCTACGATTGTCAGATTCTTGGTGTTGCCCACACAACATCAGCAAGACTCACTCAGGCCTTTAACACTGGATTAGCCATATCTTGCTTGTGATGAACTACTGCCTGTCATGCATTTGCCAAAATAACACCACGGATTTTTAACAAGATTATTCAAGGCCTTCGAATAACATCTAACACGTCCTACTTTATCAATTCTACTTCTTAATATACATCTACTCAAAGGATCAACAGCCAACGAACAGAACAGACAGAGCTAGTGTTCAGAAGGACTTCTGGCCATCCACACGCAGCTAACACTCACAATCGTTCACGGAATTTGCTGGTGAATCTTTTACTGGCCCTGTTAAGAGCCACCCAAAGTAACTACATACTCCCTTTCCTTATTGGTCTTCTAAGTTACGCGCATGGCACTCCCTTTTAGCCAGGTCGTTACAATTGGCAAACGCGTCAATTGAGAAAACAAATTATTAAGCGAACATTTGAACTATAAATTTATTGGACGGGAGTTTTGTTGTACATTAAACAACTGACGGAAGCACATATAATGCGCAGTTTTTCATCACCGTATCATACTGTTTAGTCCGTACTGCTTAACCTTTCGACACAAGTTTTGAATATTTCTGAGCCAAAGAAATCTGTGGTTCAATCGAATTTACATTGTCTCGCTAACGTGCTTTTGTGGCTTTCTCTGCGTTCAATTTGTATACAAAAAGTGGAAGCAGATTTTGACAAGCACTTCGTTTTTATAATTAAAAATTTAGAGGAAATCTATGTTTTAAAGTATTTATTCCCATATTTTTGAGTCGCTTTATGCGTTTTTTTCCCACTTATTTTAGTTTTTCAGTACAAATTGAAGCATTGAGCTCCCGTGAGATTATAACAATGCAGGGCCAAATTTAGATGTTGATGTTCCTGTAATAGACGGGAACTGAATTATTCCCCATTCTAGGACTATGCCAGTAATCGGAAACTATCAATGGGTTGCGTAAAACTTTCTGTGAAGTTGCACCAAAGAATTTATCCAAAGCTTGATGCGATTAGGAAGCTACCTAGCCCCATTTCGGGCTTTCAAGTTGAAGTGGTATCTTTGCTGGATTCCACGAAAAATGAATAGGTAATAAACAAATATGCCAAATAAGACACACCAAATCTTAGGCCCATCAAAATTTTAAGAAAATTACAAAAAACAATATTTATGATCATGAAGCCCAGGTATTTTTTTATTAAAGTTGATTGACAGTAAGCTGCCCAATTCTCTCTCAATAAATGGCTTATCCAAAATATGCGAATTAAAATTTAGGACTTTATAACCAAAGTTAAACCCGCCGTCGTTTTGTCCTTCTTCACAGGATGATAGGATCTCCATTTTAGAGACATCAGGGGCAAATATAGCAAATTTTCTAGAGGGGTTACCTGTAGGGAACACTGAAATTAATTAAGTAAGAGCGCGACCTACATTCCCGAGTCAGATACATAATAATAGACAGCGATCAAGATCCCCACAATATTTTTACAAATACACCCAAAAGAACTGGTACAATAAACACCAGAATTTTTTAATTCTTGTAAAGTCTGTCTTCGCCTTTCAAAAGAATTCAAAAATGACTGCCAATTTCTCCCAATGCCTGACCAAAACTCAGAACGTAGGCTAAGTGGAACGTCCAGAACGCGAAACGCATGGCGCAGAATATAGAATAATGTACATTCAGCGGACCAACGGCGTCATAGAAAAGAAACCACGTACATTCTGACATCATTTCCATTGATTTCTTTCGTCCACGCAGGATATGCCCCGAAGAGAGCGAAACCGATAATGGCATTTGCAATGACGAGCCTATTTGCCTAAATGACCCAGTAAAGCAACCAAATGAACTTCTGCATCATCTCGATTTCAAAACCGGAGAAGAATTTTTCGTAGATATAGGTGTAGTAGTTCTCAAAGCTGTATCCTGACCGAGATGCAACAGCTTCGGGTTAACCCATTTCAACTTATGATTGCCATCGTCGCTCTCTCAAAATAGGTTTACAACTTGAATTTGCACATATCTTCATCGTCGCCAAGGTCTCACACACAATAATAGGCTTTTATATCCAGTTGAAATATCGGCTCATTGTTGATCTTGCTAGTCAAGATATTATTTGCCTTTCTAACGGACATAGGCAAAATTTCTGGAAACTTGCCTCCGAACGTTTGGAGCTACTTGTCATACAGCCATCACCAGGTCATCATTCGACAGAAAAAGCAAAAGCACATCGAGAACACATTTTGTTATTTTATATCAGCAAGATTTGTGTGTTCCCAACACGATGCACCATATCGTCACAACTGGTTAACATACCACATTTAAAAGGAGAGCGTTACCCACAGCTAAACTGAAAGCTGCCCAAGGTGAGTTTACAAGACCATTGAAAGAAGGAATCATTAGACCATCGAAAAGTTCCCGGGCGTCTTTGTTATATTTTTTCTGAATTTGAACGGATCATACAGAGCCTGCGGAGATTATCGCAAGCTCAATTCTGTGACCAAATACAATTCATACCCTATTCCCAATATAAACACCTCGCTCGAAAAACTCAGCGGTAGCAATTACTTCTCAGTGATTGACCTTAGACAAGCCTACCACCACATTCCGGTAGCGCCAGAAGATATTGTAAGAACTGCAGTCATCACACTTTTTAGCCTTCTTGAGTACCTTTACTTGCATTTTATTCTCAAGTGTGCCACTTAGACACTTCAGGATTCATGGACAACATACATTACGATGACGCCAATAAATGTATGTCATATCATGGTGACATAATTGATTTTATTCCAGACATAGACTCTCATGCCAAGCATCCACGAAATGCCCTATTAGATGACGGACTCAACATAAATTTTGACAAAAAGCAAATTTTAACTACATCTGTGGATTTCCTATGGCATCGTATTACACATGAATGTATACAAACTTTGCCTTCTAACGCCAATTCAATCAAGAATATATCGTTACCCAAGTCTTTGAAAGAATTACAGAAAATATTGGGAGTTCTCAACTACTATCACAAGATCATTCCCGGTCTATCAAAAAAAAACTCTACCTGTTATGTGGGCACCTGCGGGATCAAAAAGGAATTGGTAGAAACTCCACTCTTTCTTGATTGTCTAATGACGATAAATTACTCCGTCATGTCATCAACTCGTTAGTAACTGCCATAATGACAACAAATCCAAACTTTCAACGAACTTTTCTACTTACAACCGATGCTTCTGAATATGCTACTGTGGCCACCTTGTAGCAAGAGATCTACAGATTTCGGAAGCCTGTTAGTTTTGAATCGCGTACTCTATAACCAGTATGATCTTGATACGACACAACCTGATCTGCGTTTTGACTAACGCAGTTTTTTCCAGTAGTTTTCTTTCTTTAAGAAAATATTTCGAATGCTTTTATCGGCAGCCATCTTCAGTTGTTCATTTCTTATCAGTTTTACTAAACAAACAACTGAAGTATGCGCGATATTTCTTCTGGCCATATTGTTTATAATTCAGACTGACCTTTCACTAGATATCCGTATGTCAAATATGTGTATGCATTTCCGTAACTATTATTTTCATCTAACTAAGTGAGACTAGAGTGGCTGAATAAGAATTTACCATTTGCATGCGTTAGACTATTTGCTTTATACACTCCATTTAAAAAAAGGAAAATTACTGGAACAAAAAAGTGTTATGTAAAACGCAGACCAGGTCATTTTGATTAATCTAGTTTCGCGAAACATTTTTTTTCGTTTAAACACGAAACTTTCGGTCGAGAACTCCTCGTCTTTCATGACGCAGTGCGCCACTTCATTAGCATTATAGACAGAATCAGATTTGTTGGTTTTACAGGTCATTCATCATTAGTTAATGTAATAAGAAATGTGAATTCAACCATTACATAGTACCCCGCCAGAGTAGAAGAACAGCTGTCATGTTTAAGTGAATAGCAAATCGACATTATCCCTGTGAAATGCGAACAATATATTATTGCAGACGCACTTTCCATGCCAGACGTTTCGCTACAACCACCTACGCCTTAGCCATTCTCAGTCAACTCCGTGACTCAGTGATCCTGCACTAGCACTATCCCTCTTACAATGAGAATAGCGCAGTGAGAATCATATTCAAAGGTGAGTAGCTCGTCATCCCACCAAGTTCGTATGCCGACTCTGGGAAAGTTTACTCATTGTTTACTTCATGAGAACGCAGCCCCTAAGTCAGTTTTCCCAACCAGCCTTCAAATAATGGTTTTCAATTCCAATCACTCTATTTCTCATTCAGGAAGTAAGACGACTGTTAAGCCTATTAAAGATTGATTATGGTGTCATAGAATCAGGCCGAACGCTAGGAGAACAAGTTCACCCGGTACACTCATTCTAAGTTGGAACCTTTCCCAACTACTCCACGTCTAGCCATCGTCCATATTGACACAGTATATCTGACTCAGATTCAAGGTCTTAGTTAACTTCTTACTATGAATGATAGATTTGCCCGATGGCCTGTGGTTTTACCTCGTAGAATCATTTGTGCAGATGAAGTCACTAATGTTTTTATCTCCGCATGGATAGCACATTATGATGGTCACAACGAGAGCAATACTGATTGAGGTACTTGCTTCTCATCCGATCGTTCTAAAACTATCTTGCGGGTCATGGAATACTTTTTACGCCAGACGACTGCCTACCACCCTCAATATAAATGTATGGTAGAGATAATGCTAATTGGTATGCCTTAAAGTTATTTGGCGCCACTAAAATGAAAATTATAAGTAAATTTAATCATGACTGGAAATACGTAAAATCAAATAAAACAAAGAATGATCGGATGGTAATTGTAATATCTGACTCTAAACTAAGTAGAAAAATCAAAATGGTAGCATCATAACAAAATATGTGCACTATTTTAAAACAGGTCCTTTCCCTAGGTATTAAACACCCCAAATAAAAGGAGAAAATAAAACCGTTAGAAACATCAGGAGTATATGAAATTCCATGTAACGACTTTAACCTTATGTATGTGGGTGAAACCATGCCCCAAATTAAGGTAAGAATAGGGGAACATAAAGCCGCATGCAGCAATGGCCATGTTGATAGATCGGATCTTGCACGTCATACAGTAGAGACAGGACACACAATTAATTGGAATGGGTGCAGACGCATATCAATTTTTGGCCGTAGCAGATCGACAGGATTGACTAGAGAATCCATCGGAATTAAATCGAGAAATGACAACATGAATGAAACATCCATATAAAAATCACAGGGTAAAGTTTGGAATACAGCATTAAATAATTGAAAGAAACGAAGATTTCACGAATCAGAATCAGAAACTCACTCAAGTAAAAGAATAAGAACACCGGAATGCTATTACCATACAGAGATGGATGAAGAGTAATTCAATATCTCCTAATTTATTTTATGATAATCTAATAATTTCATCCTTGATCACTTGTTATCTTATTTTATTAATTATTTTACCTTCTATCGTTAATGTATCACGTATTAACAAACACTTATGTTTGTATGATGAGAGGGTTTATTTAAATTTAAAAAAGTAAATTTTCTTTCCACTATTACTAGTATCTTTCTTTAGCAGGCAATATTAAATTTCTTTTACAACACTTTTTTATTTAATTATGTCCTCTATAAAAACACTTTGTCCGTTTCTAATTTAATTATACTAACTCTTAATTATTTACTGTATGCATAGTATCTTGCCACCTCCTCACCGGGATACCACTTGTAATTACTTCATTTAGGATAGTACGTGTAAAAATAAGATGAAGTGTGCATTTGGGAAATGACAGTAATCATTATAGTTTCACTTGAATGACTGTTGCACGTGCTGGTAATTTCATGTAACAGATTATATCTCAATCTTAGGCAAACGCTCTCGCACATACACACTACAAACAGACGTGGCATATTCTTATCCAGTGAATAGTCAGATGTTGCGAAATCGCTGTAATTTCACTGGGATGAGTGTACATGTGCAGTAATTGATTACTACTCAATCCAAAACAAACGAGAACACATACACACAAGCATGACATAAGCTTATGTAGTGAGTTGTCAGTAATTGTTATTAAATCACTGTAATCTCATTTGGAAGAGTGTACGCAGACAGACATAAACATAAACCAATTTGACATACACTTACCTAGTATTAACAAATACAAGTTATGCTTAAGAGATTTAACAACAAGTATAAATGTTGCAGTTTAAATTAAAATTTCCACTTGACATATTGATTGTCAACTTAGTAGGTGATGTGCTTTCCATTGAAAAGGTATCCGTACCCGGATATCGAAATATCTGGGGAAATCAGGAAGGCAGTGTGTGCGAAAAAATTCGGAAAGTAGCCCGAGAATCAGGCAAATAAGCTATTCCCTGTCGTGCAATACGTTTCATTTAGGAGTATTAAATTACTTGTTCCTGAACGTTCCAAATATGCACAAATCAAAACACAAATTAATTTCAGGATTGTATTGTAAAGATCAAGATTTGTAAAACAAAGACTAGGAAATAAAATGTCAAATGCAGCTTCTCAGAGTAAGTCACGCCATACCAATTATAGAACACAGAAACATTAATTAATTAATTTATTTATTACAGAAACTTTAATTAATTATGAAGTTACGAACATTTGCTGTTTGTAGCTTTCTGATGATAAACATGGAATGTTAAAACGAGATAGTGCTTTGCGACTGGCGGTTATTTTGTTTTATTCTTCGACGACTAATAAAAACAGTTGGATTGGTGTTTACTTCAAGCTCATAAACTTCATTTAAATAATTGTTACCACCACCCGCGCAATAAATTATTGTTTAATTTTATTGTCCATATAAAAAATATATGTTCGTGGAAAAAGCGATAAACAGCTAATGTTCTTGACTGCAAAGAAATTGTGCATCCGTTATTTCCAGTCACGTACAATGTATGAAAGACTAATAGAGGTTTGAGCGGTATATCTAATTTTGCTTTCCATAAACAGGCAATGTGGTTTGTTCCTCGCCAATCAGTTTGCCGTCGTACAACGACGATGATCAAGGAAAGTCGAAATGCGTCAGTGCGTTGCGACCGGCCGTAGTTTTGTTAGGCTGTTCTTTCAGAGTTTTCTGGTTGATCATACTGTAATGTTGGAAGAAAGCAAAATGACGAGACACGTCATGGCGATGATGTACGTATGTATGTCCTGCAATTAATTTAAATTTAGGAATGAATTTTATAAGCTGATTAGAGGTGTTCCAAAGGGACAACAAATATCAGTTATAATAGTTAATAACTTCATGCTTTACATGGAGAAAACCACTTTAGATATAACACCCTTAAATTTAAATTGTATATACGATATTTGGAATCACGGGGAGGATCAACTGATAAATTTCTTAAACATAGTAAATCATGTGAGCGAGCTGAAATTTACCATTGAAAATGAATCATTTGGCAAATTACCATTTCTGGATGTCATGTTAATTAGAAATTTTACAAAACTTGAACGGGATGTTTTTAGGAAGGATACTTACTCAGGTATCCTACTTAATTTCAATTTAAATCATCTATATAGAAAAAAAGTCGGTATCTCCAAATCGATGATAATAAGAAGCTTAAGACTAACAGATAAAAAAACATAGGGAGATTGAATTAGGAAAACTGCGAGAAATATTCTGTGCTAATTGGTATCCCGTATAGGTAATTAACGCCACTATAATGAACATTATAAGTAAATTTAATCATGACTTGAGATACGTAAAATCAAATAAAACAAAAGATGACCATATGGTTGGGGCAATACCTGACTCTAAATTAAGTAGAAAAATCAAAATGGTAGCAACAAAATGCAATATATGCACGATTTTAAAACAGATCCCCACCTTAGGTACTAAACTGCCTAAACAAAAGGAGAAAATAAAACCGTTAGACACATCAGGAGTATATGAAATTCCATGTAACGACTGTAACCTGATGTATGTCGGTGAAACCATGCGCCAAATTTAGGTAAGAAGAGGAGAACATAAAACCACATGCAAATATGGCCATGCTAATATATTGGGTCTTGCTCGTCATACAGTAGAGACAGGACACACAATTTATTAGAATATGTTCAGACGCATATCAATTAGTGGCCGTAGCGGATCGACAAGTTTGACTCGTGTATCCTTCGAAATTAAATTGAGAAATGACGTCATGAATGAACTATCCGTAGAAAAGTCAGTAGGTCCAATTTGGAAAACAGCATTAAATAATTGTGAGAAACGAAGATTTCACGAATAAAAAACAGAAACTCGCTCAAATAAAAGATTAAGAGCACTGGACTGCTATTAACATACAGAGATGGATGGTGAGTAATTCAATATCCTCAATTTGTTTTCTGGTCGTCTTAAAATTTCACCCTTGATTACTTGTTATCTTATTTTATCTATTATTTTACGTTCTATCGTTAGTGTAGCGCCTATTAGCAAACATTTTTGTTTGTTTAATGGGAGGGTTTATTTAAATTAAATAGGAACATTTTCTTTTCACTATTACTAGTATCTTTCTTTATCAAGCAATATTAAATTTCTGTTACTTCCATTTTTAATTTAACTTTGTCCCCTATAAAAATACTTTGTTCGTTTCTAATTTAATTATTTAATTATTTAATGTATTCATAGTATCATGACCCTCCTCACCAGGATGCCACTCGTAATTACTTCATTTAGGATAGTACGTGTTATAATTAGTCTGACGTATGGCTTTGTGAAATGAAAGGTATCATTTAAGTTTCACTTGAATTACTGTTGAACGTGCTGGTATTTACATGTAACAGATTATTTCTCTGTCTTACGTAAACGCTCACGCACATACACACTACAAACAGACGTGGAATACAAAATTATGTATTAGGTTTTGCAAGACCTAAGTAACAAATTAGTTCAGTTGTATTAGAAGAGTAAACCAAAGGCAGCATGAACGGAAAGTATAATCTCATGCACATTCGTTTCGTGCTTACTGGCGACTCATCAGTAGGAGCCGGTATTACGCCCTTTAACCACTATATATTCGGTAGAAGAGATGTGGAATAATAGGACGGTACAATCTCCTAGACGAATGTGTAAACCTGTAATAGTGAAGCTAACATCATCTAAAGTCAACGACAATACGACTTCAATGCTAACTCACACTATATAATATATATACCGAGTCTGTAAAGGATACTAACACTATGGCCATTGTGTTAGTAACTGATACCTTTTTTGAAATCGATGAGTACCGGATACTAACACTATGGTTTCCGAGTCGGTACATGATACCAACCTGATGGATATAAATTTATGCTAAAGTTCACCCAAATTGAGAATTACAACACTTTCCGAACACCTGTTACTCCAGTTAAAACCATACACTCTGGCCTTCATCGATATCAGTTATCATATTTCGCGGTAGGCATGACATCATTCAATTCAATATATTGCAGTTAAATACTGTTTGTTGCGAAGAACTAATATATATGCAAGTATGTATTAGGTTTTGCGAACCTAGTAACAAATTAGTTCAGTTGTGACCAGAAGGATAAACCAAAGGCAGCATGAACGGAAAGTATAATCTCATTCACATTCGTTTCGTGCTTACTGGCGACTCATCAGTAGGAGCCGGTATTACGCCCTTTAACCACTATATATTTGGTAGAAGAATGTGGAATAATAGGACGGTACAATCTCCTAGACGAATGTGTGAACCTGTAATAGTGAAGCTAACATAATCTGAAGTCAACGACAATACGACTTCAATGCTAACTCACACTATATAATATATATACCGAGTCTGTAAAGGATACTAACACTATGGCTATTGTGTTAGTAACTGATACCTTTTTGAAATCGGTGAGTACCGGATACTAACACTATGGTTTCCGAGTCGGTACCTGATACCAACCTGATGGATATAAATTTATGCTAAAGTTCACCCAAAT
>JAQBSW010014138.1:0-12249 GCA_029291075.1 Eudiplozoon nipponicum
TTTATTATTATTATTATTATTATTATTTAAATTTAATGCAAAACAGTACTAATAGAAATATTCAAAATAATAAAATTGGTAATAATCGTTATAAAAATACTTGTTATAATTATAATAGTAAGTATGATGTTAATTCAAACAATAATCAAATGAAAAACATAAGCAAACTGCATAATATTTATAGACGCAGTGATATTGTTAGTTATAATGATAATAATAAGATATTCTGTTCAAAGAATATTGTTAATAAAATACTTTTAATAATATTATTATTAAATAGAAGAAGAATAACAAAGTGGTAATGTGGGCACAGCTACTAATAATAATATATGATATATGAAAATGTTATTTTGCAAAAAAACAACAAATAATTTTTTTGCTTAAAATTTAGGGAAAAGTTGATTATTTTATTCAATTTTTCGATGATCATTGAATTAAAACAAAATGTGTTTCACTGGTCGATTGTTACATTTGTAACCAAATACGGAAAGTCAGCTATATTTTTAACTGACTATATACAAATTTTTTATAAAAGAAATTTTCCGAACGCTTTTTCCTTCTCTGCATCAAACTAGAAGCCACTAAGTTTCACCACGTTCTCATTTCTTAAAGGGTTTCTAACAAAATCTTTTGATTGTTTTAAACTTCTCGCAGCCTCAACGTCTGAGTGAATACTTGTCTGACAATAAATTCGTAGTAAACAAGGTGGTGAAATGTGACTATCACAATTTATTAGATAATTAATTCCAATTTTGAAACCAAGCTCAGTTTTCAAATTATTTCATTTCGCTCCAACATTTTACCGGAAATTATACCTGGCTAGCTTAGAATATAGCAAGATCACCTAATAGATTTTGTTCAAATGGAGCAGTTAAAGTTAATAGAAATTTATCTGTTTCAACAGGCAATAAAATAGAAAAATATCTGCCAAGAGCAATATAATAGTATTTTGGTAAATGATTAAGTAAAAATTGAGGCCAAACTAGTCAGTTTGTCATCGTACTCTGGTGATGATCATAGAAGGTCGAAACGCATCAGTGCGTTGCGACTGGCGGTAGTTTTGTTGTGTTGTTCGACGACTGGTTAAATACAATGGGATTGGTGTTTACTTCAAGCTGGCGAATTTTATTTAAATAATGGTTACCACCAACAACGCAATCATTAATTGTTTAATTATAAAAATATTTCAAGCTAATACATTGGGATTTTTAGCAAAGATGCGTTTGTGCGCGTGTGTGTCAAGATGATTTATTTTCTAATTATGTGTACACGTGTCAAATCTAATTAAGTAATATTTTTTTGTCCAAAGAGAAAAACAGTTACCTGTGTTCACAAAAGTTTCCAAATTTATGCCACAAAGGCCCAGATATTGCAATCAAGGATAATTCGATTGAATAAATTGCCATTATGACTAAGTGTTTTACAAATATTTACTCTGTAAAGGTATTCTTTGGAATACTTGCTAATTCTCTTGTTTAACAAACAATCTTCTGATACAGATGATTCAAGTTTAAAATAATGTTTCATTTAACTCTTCTGCTTTGAAGTATTAAACTAGCCGTAGTTGGCTGAAATATTTTTTAGTAACAAACCGAAGACAAACGAAAACAGTCGTAACACGTATTGCCTAACGATGCAAACTTTCAAAAATGAATCTAACTGCATTTGAATGTCAACATAAACAGTTTTCGTATGCCGGTTTTGTCAGCATTCATTTCTAGAATAATTTCCACATTTGCTGCTAAAACATATCAAACACACACACACACACACAGGCAGTAGAAGAAAAATTGTAAGAAAAAGCAATAGCGTAAGGGTGGTAAACACATTTTGCTGAGATGCTTCGTGGTAACGCTTGCTTGGAAGTTTAAGGATAACGCCACCATATCTCGTGTGATGCCTCAAATTAGTTTAGACCACCATCCGCGGCTCTGTTTGCCACTAAAGCATTCCGCAACATTGGTGAAACATTTAGTTGTGTTAGGAGCAGTTGTAAATAATAGTTTCCATTTTACTGTTTAATTGGATGCTTAAATGTCCAATTTAAATTATTGAGGTTTCCCGTCGAGTTTAACACCTCGACTGCACATTCGTCACATAAGACAGGGAAATCTATTGATTCACGTTGCTATGATTGGTTTTCGATAGAAAGGTAAAAACTTAATAAGCTTTATTCTATTTTATTACTATTTTATTCACCTAACTTTTATCTAGGTGAATGAAAATACTGGAAATATTGATTAGTAGCAGAAAAACCCGTAGATATTTCGGAAACTATTTATTTGAAACTCGTTTTTCTTTAAAGTGGTAACCGCAAATTTTCGCAGACATTGTGGTTACAACAAGAATCAGTCTCCGCGTATCGGAATTGAATAAGGCTAGAGAAACCTGGAGTATGTTATTCATCATGTGTTCTTATTAGAAAATGATCATTAAGCAATTATTATTGCATTGAAACTTCGTACCTTTATGAAAAAACAGTATTCGACAACATTATGTACACAATGTATGGGTTTCTGTACAAACACATATACGTATTCCTACGTGGTGTAAATAGAAGAGAATTAATTAAAATAGGATCAGTATTATATGCGAAAATCAGAATGAACAAAATTTAATGTTCTTTAAATAAAGTTTGCGATGTTTTTGTTTACTGGTTACATACAATAGGATGGTGTTTATCTCAAGCTGACAACCTCAATGTAAAGAATTATTTCCACCACAAGCGCAATGAATGCTTGTTTAAAAGTTATAGTCATCTTTATGCATATGGTACGCGCTTACAGCTGAGCATTCGATAAGAGCCGGCGTTATGATTAAGTGCAAATTAAACTAAATCAAGAAATTTTAACAGTGCCATCTCCTACGTCTCTGTGTGTGTGTGTGTGTGCATCAACACAACAGTAGAAGTATCTTCATAACAATTACTATTAAATCAAGGATGAAAACTTCACATAAATACCTGACCACTTAGGTAGGTACATTTATCAGTATAAATTAAGAATTGTGTAGTGTAGAAAGAGAGATGCATCCAGTAGACCGATTTCATTCTTATTGAGAACTCATCAGGTATTGGCCAGAAGTTGCCGTGGACAGGGCTCGAACCTGGGCACGTCTGCTTCGTAATCTGTTGCTCTGCCCACTGAGCCACCCTGCTGCACACTATACTACACACAATTTTCATTCATATACGGGCTGGGTAGCGGCAGAATGACTCAGAGGTTGGAGCATCAGATTCCGAAGCTGACGTTCCCAGGTTCGAACCCAGTCTGTGCCTTTGAATGTGAATCACACTCTATTTCTTCTTCCTCATCACTCGTTCATTTAGACTGCCCAATGCCGGAATAGTTGTCAATCTAACGTTTCAAAATGCCGGCCTCTATCTCTCATTATACCATTCGGCATTTCTTCTTTTAAAATATATTGATTAGATTAAAAATCCACGAAATGTTTTACCTTTCGACGCGAGACGATTTACAACAGCATTTCCATTCTCTGTTTACTCAAGTTAATGATTAATTTAATTAATGGACACCTAGTGGATTGCAATAGAGTCTACATTTATCGTATTTTACTCACAAATGATAATCAAACACGTTGTTTACTTTGAGTAAACACTGCTCGTATATTTGTCCAGTCGTGCCATTTTACGTACTCTTGTACGAAATTCGGGCAAGGCATTATTGCTGAAGTTCATGCTGTGTTCACGTATATTCAAAAACTGAAGTGAAAATATATTTATTAGCAAATAGAAGCTGCCTAAAATAAGTAAATGCATACTTTGTCTAATTTGGTCAGTTCTAGAAGAATTTGATGACAATGCATGCGTGCAGAGCCTTACAAAAGCCAAAAATGGCTAATGTTTCACCGCCATGAAACCGTAAGTCGTTCATGGTTGTATGTGGACTGTAAACGAACAGTAGGTCGCCCATTAGGTAGTCTGTCAACCAAAGCCGATGAGCAGTTTCTGCCCAGACGCCAGTGGCCAAAGAGTCTTTCAGCAGCCGAAACTTGCCCTTCGCGTCTGGCACAATTGCTCTCATTCGGTCAAACACACTTAACAATAACAGTTACTGCTCAGTTAGACCAATCTGAAGACTTCACATGAAACGGGATGATGGCTATGTCCCTTTAGACCCGGCAGGTTTCATGAAATCATTTTCGGACTGACCAGCTTGTGCCCGATGGTCGTCAAGCCAGAAGTTCTATGGCTACGGCCCACCTCTTCCTGTTTAGCCCATTTCAAAATATGTTGATTTGCCTGTGTTAAGATGTCTTTTACCATGGAATGGTTCTCAATTTCTGAAACATACTGTAGATTTATATAACAATTAGTAAGTCAAATTTGGTGACAATAATAATGGATCGTTTCTTTTACGCCAAAAGATGCTTAGAGAAATTTAGTTACCTTCATCTATAGTGGCAATGTTTCTTTAATTTTCATACAAGCACCGACTTTGCAGTTGCTATGCTGTGCATAACTAAGTAAATCAAATCATATCAAAAGACAACGAAGAAGACAATGGACATACCATTATTATTCACTAAAACCAGGCTATAAGACTAAAGGTATTGCCCATAGTAAAAACCACAAACATTGATTACCATAGTATTTTTTTAAGTTAATATTTTGCGGTGTGTCAGCTTTAATCTTTTCAATGCCGCGTTTTGCGTACGCGGGTAATAACTGTACACGGGCAGTTAAACAAAGATCCGATTTTTCACAATTTCCAATTTTGTTTTGTTTTTGATCGGGTTGACTTGTTCTTCGTTCAACTGGAAATGCGGTTCTATCACACCTTTGTTTACTGGCAACGTTTCGGTGCCTACTTTCCAGCAACATCCACAGGCAACACAACACTGATCACAATAGCAGATTTAAGCAAATGTGGTAACCTCGTTCCAAAACCATTCTATTTATATATATTTGACTCAACGCTATTTTAATCATAGAATTTGTCTCAGTAACTAAACTCAATATTTAACTTTTTATAATTAGCAGACCAATCATTACCTCACCTATACATCATCTCATCTCGTATGCAGAATATTTTAGGGGAGAGAGACAGTATCGAACCTTTTGTTATTTGTTATAACTGTATTGCTACTATGTCACGGTAATCAAAATTTAAAAATGCTAAAACTAAAACCTTGACTATCATATACTGTATTTTATTTAAAGCCGGGAACTCTAATGTATACAATGGTGTGTGAGGTATTGCGCACATAGCAACAAATTAGTTCAAATATGGAGCAGCAAGTAACGTAGATGGATGGAGAGTGAATGCTATATCGACGCTTAGGTGAACGATTAAAGAGAGAAAGATAGAGATAGCCTGGACAACTAACGTTTTTCAAAAAACTAATCGTAAGCACATTGCGAAGTTAATCAACTATTGGAACTAATTGCATAAGAATATTTGCTCATATGACTAAAATAATTCATTATATCTATATACATATATATCTAAATATAATATCGTAAAACCTTTATATATATATATATATATATATATATATATATATATATATATATATATATAAATAGAGAGAGAGAAAAAGGACCATTGATAATTATTAAATATGAATAATTTCTATTCTTATTATATATTTATTTATTACGTTAGTCACACCTTATATCAATATATAAAATACATGTCAATATGTATAAAAACATATATATGAATATAAGCAACAGTGTGAGACCAACATCACTAATCCTATATATATATATATATATATATATATATATATATATATATATATATATATATATATATATATATATACGTTTGCATATTTCAAATTATTATTTTATTCTTTTCTTACTGTTTTTTTTATTTACCAATTAATCAAATTGTATATTTATTTATTCACACCTTATATAAATATATAAAATACATATAAATATGTATAAAAACATATATATATAACTATAAGCAACCGTGTGAGTCATATATATATATATATATTATGTGTATAGAATAAACCTATCAATATACCGATAGGCCTATCTATATATCCGTCTATCTATCACATTTTGGTTTCCTCTTAAAAGGATACATGGTAGCTATTAACCATGAATATATCTTCTATATTCAACGTAGCTACATTTGCTGGGTATACATTTTAAATGTGTGTCTTATCTAATGTTCTATCTACTAACCCTTGCTAAATCGGTATACCCTCTTTTGGAACATTTTTATTGAGAAAAATAAGTATATAGGAAATTGATATTGGTACAGATCATTCGCAACCAGTTTTCTATAAGCGAGGTTTTTTTACTTAGGTTCCCACTTAATTCATGTTCCGCAGCCTCACGTTTTCTGACCATAGAAAATGCTTCATTAAATATTGGGCCCAATGATTTTTCTACCGATGTTACATTCATTACACCTTTTCCTGATTTTACTTCAATTGACTCTCTAATTAGTCTAGTTAATCTGTTGCGGTTGCATAACGCGATGCGTTTACATCCTTCCCAGTCTATTTCATGACCCGTTTCCTTCGAATGCCTAGCTAGGTCTGATCTTTGAATGTGTCCATATTTGCAGGCTGTCTTATGTTCACCTCTACGAACCTTTATAGGTCGCATGGTTTCGCCTATATACCTGAGATTACATTCTTTGCAAGGTATCGCATATACTCCTGATGTCTCGAGGGGTTCTACTCTTTCTTTTTGGTTAGGTAGTTTATTGCCTATAGTAAGCGATTGTCTTAAAACTGTTTTAATATTGTATTTAGCTGCTATTATTCTAATTTTCCTGCTCAATTTAGAATCAGGTAATACCATAATTTTGTGCTTATCCGGTTCCGTTTCCTTCTTTACTTTGTTTATTATATTATTGTTAAATCTCTGTAACATCTCATCTATTAATCTATCTATTATACTTGACGGATAGCTATTTAGTTTGAATATTTCTTTTAATCTCCCCATTTCCTTATCTCTATTTTCTATATCCACTATTCTAAGACTTCTTAATATCATGGATTTAAGAATGCCTATTTTCATTCCATATGGGTGATTTGATAAGAAATTAAGAAGTAGTCCTGAATAAGTCTCTTTTCTAAAAATATCTCTTTCCAATCTGGAACCATTCCGTTTTATTTTCACATCCAAAAAGGGTAATTCATTATTATTCTCTTTCTCCAATGTAAACTTTAATTCACCTAATTGGTTGGCTAATTCGAGGAATTTATTTATCTCATTATCCCCATGATTCCAAATTATAAACATATCATCCAGGAATCTTACATACAAGTTTGGCTTGAGAGGAGATTTTACCAACAGATTTTTTTCAAAATAGTGCATAAAAATATTAGCAACCGGGACTGATAGTGGTTGTCCCATAGGGACACCTTTAACTTGTTTATAAAATTCATTTCTTAACTTAAAGTAGGTGGAGGACATACAAATATTTAAAATTTCCATAATACTACTTAACATCATTTTACTACCTTCTATTATCTCTGGGGACTCTGTTAAACAACGCTTCACACTTTCTAATGCTGCTTGTACCGGGACATTAGTATACATCGATACAACGTCTAGGCTAGCCGTTCTATCATTATCATTCAAGTTATATCTACTAATAATGTCAATAAAATGATATGTATTTTTTAAAGTATAATCTAATAAATAAGTATATTTTCTAATTCTGTTGCATAGAAATTTCGACAATCTATACGTTGGTGAGTTTTGTACATTAACGATTAATCTAAGTGGATTCCCCTGTTTATGAATCTTCACTAGACCATAAACTCTCGGAGGGACTGTGTCACGTTGTATTAATGAATTCCCAAGTCCTGGTTCTAATTCCTTCGACTCAATCATTCTATTAATTATAGTCTTAACTTGTCCTTGTAACTTATCAGATGGATCTTTATTTATTTTATTATAGACCTCTAAATTATTTAATTGTTCATACACTTTCAATTCATAATCTGACCGGTTCATAAGTACCGTTGCACCACCTTTATCTGCCTTGAGGCATATTACTTTATTGGATAATAATTCTGTTCTTAAGTGTTTTAGATCATAACTCTGCTTGCATCTCACCTCTTTGTGCTCTAACACCGCTTTGGACACATCCAATTCAAACCTAGTCTTATCTTTTTTCTGGGAGAAACTGGGCAATCTTAACTGTTTCTGTAATTATCTCATTCCTAGGTACGTAATCAATAGGGATCGCAGTATTAAGTCCAAGATTAAGAATTTGTTTTTGGTCTTCCTTGAGATCCATTCTCGATAAATTAACTAAACGTTTGGACATGACCTCTTCAATTCTCCTATTTCTCAAAGGGCAATTAATTCCCAATATTGCTAGTTTTTTTTCATGCCTTTGTCTAATTTTTTTAATTTCATTATCCCTCGTTTTGTCTGTGAAATCTTCAATATGTTTGAAATCCAACATACCTAATCTCGCCAGTAATATGGACCTTATTTTTGTCTTCTCTCTAATTAGTTCAATTTTACGTTTGTTTAGTTTCTTAATCGATATTTTTATTAAATGTAAACAAAGCTCATGCTTAAGAGTATTTCCTACTTTATCCAAAACGAATGAAAGTTTAAATCGAAAACTTTTCGGTATAACATTAAATTTTAAACATTTATTAAGGAACGAGGTATTTTCCACTTGCCTAACAATCTGCATCTTCTTCCGCTTGTACTGATTCATAAGTGTGACCACTGTCGCATCATATTTCATCCTCAAATAGGTTTTGAACTCAATATTTTGCGGTGTGTAAGCATTCAGGTTATCAATGCCGCGTTTTGCGTACGCGGGTAATAGCTGTACACGGGCAGTTACACAAAGATCCGATTTGTCACTATTTCCAATTTTGTTTTGTCTTTGATCGGGTTGACTCATTTTTACTTCAATTGGAAATGCGGTTCTATCACATCTTTGTTTACTGGCGACGTTTCGGTGCCTATTTTCCAGCACCATCATCAGGCAACACAACACTGATCACAATAGCAGATTTAAGCAAATGTGGTAACCTCGTTCCAAAACCATTCTATTTATATATATTTGACTCAACACTATTTTTAATCATAGAATTTGTCTCAGTAACTAAACTCAATATATAACTATTTATAATTAGCAGACCAATCATTACCTCACAAATTCTATGATTAAAATAGTGTTGAGTCAAATATATATAAATAGAATGGTTTTGGAACGAGGTTACCACATTTGCTTAAATCTGCTATTGTGATCAGTGTTGTGTTGCCTGATGATGGTGCTGGAAAGTAGGCACCGAAACGTCGCCTGTAAACAAAGATGTGATAGAACCGCATTTCCAATTGAAGTAAAAATGAGTCAACCCGATCAAAGACAAAACAAATTGGAAATAGTGACAAATCGGATCTTTGTGTAACTGCCCGTGTACAGCTATTACCCACGTACGCAAAACGCGGCATTGATAACCTGAATGCTTACACACCGCAAAATATTGAGTTTAAAAAGCGAACATTAAGTGTTTGCAGCTTTTCATTATATATATATATATATATATATATATATATATATATATGTATATATATAGGCAATACAGTTTAACAATAATAAATTGCACGGATTGTGTTAAAAATTCTTTAATTCAAGTTTGTAGCTTGAAGTAAACACCAATCCCATTGTCATTAACCAGTCGTTGAACAACATAACAAAACTACCGCCAATTCGCAACGCACTGACGCGTTTCGAACTTCCATGATCGTCAACAGAGTTCGACGGTAAACTGACCATATGCAAAAATCTAATTTCACGTACTAATAAATGCAAGGACGTTGTTATAATGGGCAAATCAGACTATATATAAAAGGCGTAGAAAGTTTTGAGCGTCTATAAGATGAAATAGAAAAATTTGTGCCGACGTAATAAATAAAAGTAAAATATTAACGATCCATATAATTGATTCGGCACAAAAGCTCAAAAAAATATTGTCAATGTTCTATTCTCCATTCCATGCATTGGACAAATGGTTGGTTCTTACACTGGAATCATTGTGCAAAGTATTATATAATCATTCGTCTGCCAATTTCTTAGAAATTGCTGGCAAAAGTTGAAGTGTAAATGTTAAAACATGAATTTTGTGTCTTTTGATGTTACGTTTTTGCCTACCAATTGTACCAATTTATGATACTATTGGCGTTATAGTTTAAGGGATAGACAAAAAAGTATAATTATCTCCAGTTCCTGGTCATACAATACGCAAATATATTTTAACAAAAACATATGATTTTCAACTTCATTTACTCTAAGTATAAATATATTTTATCATCGTCATGCCCAGCCATATAAAAGTCAAAAGTGACTAATGTTTCACTGCTATATAATCATAAGAAGTAAAAGAAATACAAATAACAACAGAAATAATATTTTAGTCAAATTATTAGTGAAATTTACAAGAGATACACAGAGAGAGAGAGAGAAAGAACGCCTAGTTACTATGAGTAAGATTTTAAGGTTTACTCACAGAAATGAGGCAAACTAAACCTCTCTTGATCACCATTATGGCCAAGTTAGCATTAGGTAAAGGCAACATCAGCTATACTGCTTCCTTGCCACTTTCACTGTATCATGTCATAAACATAATTTGTACTTTTAATGGTTATATGTCGACTCTAAAAGAAAACTAGGTCGCCCTTTCCAAGTGATAGTTTGAATTCGGAGTTTTCCTTCTTGGTAGTCTGCTAATCAAGACTGACGAGCACTATCTGCCCAGATGCCAGCTGATACTTGCCCTTCAAGTCTGGAACGCTTGGTCTCATTCCGTCACGATACATTTAACAATGAAATTCACTGCGCATTTAGATCGAAATCGAGGCTTCACATGAAAAGGTATGATGGCTGTGTTCCTTTTTTACCCGGCAAGGTTCATGCTACCATTCCCGGGTTGAATAGCTTGGGCCCGCCGGACGTCAGGCCGGAGTTTCTATGGCTACGGGCCTTCATGTTTATTTTGATGGTGGGTCAATAGAGAGCCACACATTTCTAGTATTAGCTGAGATTTTACTAGGCAATCTCGGGAACATATCATAAGTACATTTACACAATATATACATTATGCCGATAATATTTCCCTTCTTCTCTAAAAGCAGGTCCCATTGACGAAAATTGCTTCAAACATTCAAACATGCGCATAAACATATCAGTCTGACGTCAGAGCATGAGAAAAACGATTTCTGCCTTTCTTTGGTGTAGTGCTAATTAAAGAGTTTAATATTAAATTCAATAGAACGTATTCCCAGTTAAAGCAAAAACGATTCAAATAATAATTTTATTCCTATCCATTGCTTGAGTCAATTGTATAAATGAGGAATCATGTGAAACCTACGTTTATTATGACCAGAAAAGTAATCAATTTACCTAAACATCTCATTTAAGCGGGAAGCAATTTCCATCAGAATGATGAAGAAAGTTGTAACCGCAATAACACGCATAATTAATGCAAATAATCTACTAGTATTATGGAAGGTGACTCATTTTCATTTACCAGCAATTGAAAAGAATCAGCAATTATTTTCAATCTCATAAATTTATATATTTAAATGGACAATGGTTGCGGCGGCAGTGATAACAATTATTATAATCAAGGTTGCGAACTTGATATAAAAACCTAACCCATTAATTAATTACATATGTCAGTGTTAATTAAGAATTGCATAGGGCAGAAAACGCAATTCATCCAGTAAACCGGATTCGTCCTTATTGTAAACTTATCCCGTGTGCGGCAGGGTGGCTCAGTAGTTAGAGCACTAGATTCCGAAGTTGACGTGCCCAGGTTCGAGCACTGTCCGCGGCAAATTCTGGCCAGTACGTGATGAGTTGCTCATAAGGACGAGACCGGTCTACGGGATGAGTGCCCTTTTCTACACTATATACAATTATTAGTTTATACTGACAAGTTTATGTACTTAATTTGCCAGGTGTTTATATCAAATTCGCAACCTTGATTAAAAAGCAATTATTTTCACCGCCCGCATAACCAATGTTCGTTTTATTGTATAACGGAATTGTCTTATCCTATATAATTTGTCAGTATAAAATAACTGCTGCAAAAGGTGGAAAATGAAATTCCTCAAACAACCCGGTTCCATTCTTAGAGGGCACTCATAAATTACTTTCCAGAATTGCCACTTCGTGTGCCCCTACATGTAGTTCACATTTATATACTAACTAATATTTTCAGTCAGTATTTCCATTTAAATAATGTTTGTTGCGGAGAACTAATATATATGCAAGT
>JAQBSW010014139.1:0-12249 GCA_029291075.1 Eudiplozoon nipponicum
TACAAGCCATTCTCTACGACAATGAACTTGCCGTTTGCACACTGTTTATTTACATGTCAGGTTTTACTTTTTGGTCA
This sequence comes from Eudiplozoon nipponicum, assembly GCA_029291075.1. Lineage (NCBI taxonomy): Eukaryota > Metazoa > Platyhelminthes > Monogenea > Mazocraeidea > Diplozoidae > Eudiplozoon > Eudiplozoon nipponicum. The sequence goes on from JAQBSW010014139.1 coordinate 78, forward strand.
GTTTTTCCTTAAGAGGATCAACACTGTAATCGCCTTTTGCCTAAATTTGCACAAAATATTGATTTTAAATAAAATATATTTTTGATGTGCGATTGCTTTCGTGACTGGAGTGAATTACACAGTTTTCATTTAAATGCTCCCATGTTTGACTTCATGTTGCCGCTAGCTTGGCATCTACTGATGAATGGCTTTACCGAATTCATCCGATCTGATTGCTAAGCTGAATCGGATATCTAGTGCTACGTTTTTTGTAAACAACCTATTAGTCACGATAAATTTACAAATAAAAACAAATTCAATGTGGCTTCACCAGGTAGCATAATTCCCAATTCCTAATAACAAATAGGAATGGCTAATAGGGATATCAAAATCGTAAGCAATAAACACAAGGATCACCTCGCAGAAGAAATGGCCAAAGCATAATTTCTTCTAAATTGGTAACTGTACACATTTCGTGTCTTCGGTGGCATAACGAATTCGTTGCATCACTGTAAACCAAATTTTTCACAGTTAAAATCACTGCGACTGCATTTGGCACCACTAATAGCAGTGATCGATAAAGACTTGGTCATTTTGTAGATGTAATGATTTTGGTTGTACATGTTATCTGTAACTCGTATATACAGCATGAAGCTATACATCATAGTATTCTGTCATCCTACTTTTATATAGTATTAATTAATAATAGCAACATGTTTTGATAAAGAGACGGTACTGCTGTTTTTTGACGCATATTCACCTCTCGCGGACAATAATACAACTCAAGGTGACTGAGAGGTTAGAGCACTTAAATATCGAAGCAGATATACCCAGGTTCGAGCCTTGTTCGCGGCAAATTCTGTACAGTACATGATGAGTTCCTAATAGGGACGAAACCTATCTACTGAATGAATTACCATTCTACAATATACAATACTTATTTTATGCTAACATATTCATGTACACAATGTGTTAGGTGTTCATATCAAGGTTGCTACTCTGATTAAAATAATATTCTAAATCACGGGAGTATTATCTCGACGGGAATCTAACGATGAGTATTCAAATACGAAGTGTGTTTTTTTTTAAATTAATTGAAGCTCAAAGAGTGCTAGATCACGAAAATATAATTTCACTTTTACTCTTGTTTACACAATATTGTATTCGAATCTATATGCACGGATCATAAATTGCATTTCCAATAGGCATTTATTGTGCAAAATAACAGATAATTTATAATCAAATGGCGCTTTGCCGTATTTGAATAATGGCTGTGGACTTGATATTGCATAATTGGACAGTTATTAGTACAGAACATCTGCTGAAATATTACGAAACAACAATTGAATGTCAGGGCATTTTAATTGACAATTGATTATATTTTCTTTAAAGTTTTATCATGTAATCGTCAGATAGCAAATGTTCTTTACGAATGGACAATTCTTTGGCATAAAATAATTCAAGTAAAAAAGAAGGACGTTGTTTTATAGAAAAAATAAAGAAATTATCGATTATTTGCGCAATAGTCTACCACAAGTAATATTTGCCTAGTTTTATTGAAAAAAAGGAAATAATTTGCCATAGTGGATGTAAAATGTAGCCGAACTAGTTGTCAGAGGCATAAAAGAATAAGATATAATATGATTTAGAAACGAAATATTTATTTTTATTTCAATTTTTACAAAAATTGCAACAGATTCTAGAGTTATAGAAAAGTACACGTTCTAAATAAATATATTAAATTTTTGTAACTACTTAGACTTAGTTGAAATAAAGTTCGAAGAATAAATGTGAATTTTTCAATAAAGTGGTAATTTTAAAATCGATTGTGCATTAGTTGAATTATAAAAAATCTTGTTATTTAATTGACTTGAATATTAAAATAATTTAAGAAAAAATCATTTTTTGCTATTCATTTTTAGCATGTTCCATAACATGTTTAATGCGTATTTTTAATAACTATAAAAACGTATAAAATTCAAAATTTTTTGTGTGGCTTTTATAGTTATTTATCCGTATGGGTATTTTGATGCTGTCTTTATTGGCTTAAATCAGCAATTCGGTTTAACTTTATATGAAAATGCAATTGTAGCTCTATTGTTGGCAGACATTTGCGTGGCCAGTAAATAATTCTGTCTGAAGCAAGAATGTTGAGATAAAATCAATCTGATTACGCCTGTCTGTGACAAAATCTAGTCTGAAACGTGCTTCTAGTTAACAAGGTATTTAGAAATAATGCAATATTGTAAGCATTCAGACATTTGCATGCATTATATATATATGCAAACACGATAATTTATTATATAAGTATATAGAAAGCAATTTTCAAGTCTATTCTTTAAGAAATTGCTTATTTTTTGTAGTGCAAAATGTCACAATTAAAGAATTAGCTAATATGTCATTTATTAAACTATCAATACCACAGTTGTACATATAATAGAACGTACAGCTTCTAGATTTCAGGATGAATTTTTATCATTTTATTTAGTGATATGAAAAATCATTTTAGAGTAATTATATATATATATATATATATATATATATATATATATATATATATATATATATTGACGGAACCACAAATATTAATTTCTTCTAAAAATAAAACTATATGTATTGCACAAGGGTGGAAAATAAGATAAATTGCACTATTTTAACGTCACTGATCTTAGCTAAGAATTTTGTTCCGTCTAAAAATAGTTCTTTGGTTTTTGTGTCATTTCCGCAAGAAGGATACAGTAAACTTCATTCATCAATTTGTAGTATCTGATTTTCATGTTGTTTTGTTTTGACACCATACTGTTGCATCGTATGATTCACGACTAAGCTCGAAATTGCTTCATGTGATTTGAACTAACGTATTGTGTAACAATAATAAGTGGTCACCGGATTCATATTATAATCGATGTTATTATCATATATAAAGCAATTATATCAGTTACGCTCTTCATATATTCAATCACGAATTTCATGGAGTACAACGCTGATTATATACAAACTGCTTTGTTTTTAAAGAACTATGCTCATTAACAATGAACGAGTCTGTCCAGGAAACACCAACATACTTCTGGCATCTCCTATTGTATCTCACTTTGCAATTTCACTGTGCTATTCCCAAAAAAATTCATTAAGGCTCTATTTTGCTTCACGCAGTATGAACAACCAATACGGATGATATTTTTCCTAACAATAACCGGTGATTAGATTGCATTACATCAGTGATAAAGAAGTTAAAGTGTATACACCATCTCACCAACGGCGCGTTACGATATATTTTGTTTGCCTATTGGCAGATCACTAACCGGCTGCTTTAACCGGATTCGAACTTTGCCCACCAGTACCAATTAAGCCACACAAAAAAGGGATATTTCTTTTAATTTTCCTTTTTAACATAGAAAAGTGGTGTGATGTATCAAATTATATGGCCGAAATTTTGTCAATAAATTCAACTTAAATACGCAATTTTAATGTTTGTGCGCCGATATGAACTCCGCTCGCCGCAATTCTGGAAAGAATCGAACAAATTTCCTCTAAGAACAAAAGTAGCCCACCTGAGCAATTGCATTAGCTTCATCTAACGCAATTGCTTAGGTTATATATATATATATATATATATATATATATATATATATATATATATATATATATATATATATATATATATATATATATATATATGGTGAAAACTGGAAACTGTTAACGTTCGTGACTGAATAGAAATTGTACAACCAACATTTCCGTTCAAGTACAATGTATGCGAGACCACTACAGGTGAGACCTGCATGTCTAGTTTTTCTTTCCATATATATGCAATGCGGTTTGATCCTCGCTAGTCAGTTTGCCGTCGTAAGTTGATGATGATCATGGAAGGTTGAAACGCACCAGTGGGTGCGACTGGCGGTAAGTTTGTTATGTTTTTCGACGACTGGTTAAATACAAGGGGATTGGTGTTTACTTCAGTAACTGAGTTCTGTTATACGAACCGGGAGTGGTCGCATGTTAACCTCTATGAAACTATGAGGATAACGGTTCGTTTGCAAGATCATCTTAAAATGGTTTAGCCCTTCCCTGATATTGTGCTTCAAGCATATATTCCATTACATTGTTCCATTTATACGTGGTTTGAACAACGCTGTTAAACGCAATTTATTGTCCGTGGAACGTAGATTTCCGACGTATTGGCCTTGTCAGTTTGCTGCTGCTCTCTTTTGGGATTTGAATGTCGAGAAACGTATGTATGCTCTCTTTCTCTTCCCTAAATGTATATTTGAATTTTTAGTTAACAATCCAAATGGAGTTGTAAACGCCCCGGCTTCAAGTGAATGCCGTACGACGTTACAAACTCGGTTAAGGTGCTCTGAATAGAGATTAGTTACTGATATGGGGGCCCTTAAGAGGGCCTTGGCGGCGTTCGCGTAAGTTATATATATGTAAGTTGACGTTCTGTTCCTTGGGTGGACTCTGGTTGTGGTTCCTGCTGTTGTTATCATGTGTGTTGAAGTTCTGCATTAATTGGCTCGTCTTGCTGGCTGAAGTGCAACACGGTGAGTCACGAATGTTGCCAATTGTTGGTGAAACAAATCAATATCCAGCGTAGGTATTGACAGCCGACAGCACGCACATGTGTAACACGAGGCAGAACGTAGATACGACCAACTGATTGCATAGTAAATTACCGTGCCTAAATAGCATGCAATATGTGTACTTGCATACTATTGGTTAAACGTGGTTAAACGTGGTTAAACGGCAATTTGCTTTTTTCTCATTGGTGCAACGTAAATAAATTTGAATCTAATTTACGCAATATGTCGGCGATTGATTTGTGTCGTTACAACACTTTCCTCTCTGAAAAAAAAAGAAGAAAAATATTCCTCTCTGCGAGGCTAGATAAGAAATGCATGACAGAGTTCGAACCAAGTTAAGCAAAAATATGATGAACCATAAGTGCTGGGCTTAAATATGCTTGTTGGTTGCTTCAACAATGATATGATGCCAGGTAATCACTAGGAATTGCTACACAAATTGTTAGCTCTAGTGGACGGTCATAGCACGTGAGGAAAAATAGAGCAGTGTAAGTTTTGGAGCCGCAGCGTGAAGATTTCGAGGGAAATCGCCTCTGAATTTGCCAGGTTTAAGTTAAAAACCTAAGCAGGTTGGATCGTTGTCAATGTGTTTGTATACGACCAAAGCAGCTAGAGTGCTCGACGTTGTAGTCATGACATTTGTAGAGTGGTCTTTGTGAAATAGATAAAGTTGAGATATGCATTGAAAGTGGCCTGTACCATGATATGTAGCTGATCACTACTTAGTGTTGCTACAAAAAAGCGTTAGCTCTAAGTAGCTGGTCATACCAAAATAGGCAGTGTAATGTCATGTGTGAGAAATACATTATAATGTAAAATATATATATACATTAAAATCAAAGGTAATTGCATAAAATATGTACACGAACATTGCCTCAGAGATGGCATAATACCAAAGAACTGTTCAAAAATGCTACACAATTGTTAGCTAAGAACAGGTGGTTATGCCACGTGAGACAATTACTAAAAATTAACGTAAAGTTTAAAAAAAATTTTATAGTTAAATGTTAATGTTTAAAATAATTAATTACGCGTTATACAAAGCAGGTTGAGATTGTGGGCAGACGGAGCCTGAGACGTGTGTAGAAGGTTGAACGCTCTCAGGATCAGGTGGTTCGATAAACGGTTTTAACCTGTCTATGCTTACTGATGTCGGTGAAGCGCCTTGCATAATGATGAAGTATTTTGGCTGTTTTAGTAAAATCGGGTAAGGACCGCGATACTTGGGTTGTAGTGGTGCAACAGCAGTATTGTTGCGAACGAGTACTCTCTTGCAGCTGTGGAGCTGTGGGTGAACGAAGACTGGACGAGGCGTGTGTCTCGGCTGCTGTTCGGACATGTTACTGAAATGAAGTCGAAGGCGGGTAGCTTCGTTTTGTGGATCATCTTGTGCTGGTAGTAGACGTGGGAGCTGACTAGGCAGGCGTAGATCCATGCCATACAAGAGTTGTGACACAGACGTTTTAATGGATTCTCGAGTACGAGAACGCATGGCCAGCAGAAATAAAGGTAGTGCATTGACCCAGTTGCCATTAATGGACGAGGATGCTAAAGCTGCTTTGAGTTCCCTATGCATTATCTCTACCATGCCATTAGCTTGGGGATGGTAGGCAGTCGTCTGGCGTAAGATGCATCCCATGTACCGCAAGGTGGTTTTGAAACGATCAGATGAGTTGCAAGTGCCTCTGTCCGTGATGACCTCATTGGGAACACTGTAATTGGATATCCATGCAGAGATAAAACCGTTAGTTACTTCGTCTGCAGAAATGGTGCCAAGAGGTAAAGCCACAGGCCACCGTGTAACTCTATCGATCATAGTTAGAAGGTAGCTGAAACCTTGAACCTTTGTCAGATGAACTATGTCGATGTGGACGATGGCTAGGCGAGAAGTAGACTGAAAATGTTGCAACCTAGAACGAGTGTGTCGTGTGATCTTGTTTTTTCTGACAAATTGCACACTCTGAGACCCATCGTTTAACATTCTGCCTAAGTCTATGACCCCAGAAACGATCTGTAAGCGACAGTCGCTTGGCTTCCTGGGTGAGAAATTGAGTGAATTGAATCGAAAACCTTCCTCTGAAGGCTGGTCGGCAGAACTGGCTTGTTGGGCTGCGTACCCGTGAAGTAAACAATTGGAAAGCCTTCCCACAGACGGCATATGAACTTGGTTGGGTGACGGGCTATTGATCTTTGAATGTGAATGTCACCGCGTTGTTCAGTTCGCAGGAGAGTTGGCGTCAGTGCAGGTTCACTGAGTGCCACGGAGTTGACAGTGAATGGTGACGGTGAAGGTGGTTGTAGAGAGACGTCTGGCCTAGACAGGGCATCTGCAATGAAGTTCTGTTTGCCCTTGACGTGAAAGACGTCAAATTGCCATTCGCTTAGACGAGAAAGCTGTCTTTCCACTCTGGCAGGGTACTTGGCGATAGATGAAGTTGCGTTTCGAAGTGTGCTAACTAGTGGTGCATGATCTGTGAAAACAACAAATCTGCTACTGCCAATGATGTTGATAAAATGGCGCACTGTGTCGTGGATGGCGAGAAGTTCTCGGCCGAAAGTGTCGTACCTCGTTTCTACTGGTTGGAGAGTACGCGAGTAGAAACTGATAGGCTTCCGAAATCCGTCGACCTCTTGTTCCAACGTGGCTCCAATAGCGAATTCAGAAGCATCTGTCGTGAGTAGAAATGGCTTTTCAAAATCTTGATGCGTTAGCATTGTGGCATTTGCTAACGAGTTGATGGCAAGTCGAAGTAATTCCTCGTCTTCGGATGACCAAGCAATGATGGAATTCTTGCTAAGTCCTTTTCGGTTCCGCAGGTGCCTGCACAAAGGATAAAGTTGTTTGAAAGGCCCGGAAGGAACTTGCGATAATAGTTTAGTACTCCCAGGATTTTCTGCAAATCGCTCAAAGTCCTTGGTGACTTGATATTCTTGATTGAATTCGTCTTTGACGGCAACGGTTGAATACCTTGGGCTGTGATACGATGCCTTAAGAAGTCGACGGATGAAGTTGCAATCTGCGTCTTGTCACAGTTGATCTTGAGTCCGTGGTTGGATAAGCGCGGGAGGACATTTCGTAGATGTTTCGCATGAGATTCTAGATCTGGACTGAATACCATAATGTCATCGAGATATGACATACAATAAGCAGAGTCGTCGCGAAGTATGTTGTCCATGAATCTTTGAAATGTCTGTGTAGCACACTTAAGTCCAAAAGGCATGTAAAGGTATTCGAAAAGGCCAAATGGAGTGATGACAGCAGTTTTCTCGATATCCTCTGGTGCTATCGGGATGTGATGGTAGGCTTGTCTAAGGTCAATTACTGAGAAGAAATTGCTGCCGTTGAGTTTTTCAAGTAATGTGTTGATATTTGGAATAGGATATGCATCAGATTTTGTCACTGAATTTAGCTTACGGTAGTCTCCACAGGCTCTGTATGATCCGTTTGATTTTGAGACTAAGTGCAGTGGTGACGCCCATGAACTTTTTGATGGTCTGATGATTCCATCTTCCAAAAGCCTTGAGAATTCTTCTTGGGCAGCTTTCAGCTTAGCAGGAGCCAGTGGGCGCTTCTTGAGTGCAAAAGGTTGTCCTTTTATGACGATATGATGCATCGTGTTGGAGACTCGTAGATCTGACTTGTTAAGATCGAAAAGCGATTTGTATTTTCGAAGAGCTGCTGATATCTCTGCTGAATGATGCACTGGGGTTGGTTGAATGACCTGTAACTCCAAACGCTCGGAGGCAAGTGTCCAAAAGCTTTGTTCAAGTCCGGTGGAGTGGTCGATGATCTTTTGATTGGCAAGATCAACAATGAGCCGAAATTTTAGAAGGAAATCAAGGCCTATTATATTATGTGAGACCTTGGCAATAATGAAGTTGTGGGAAAATTCACGTCGTAGACCTATGTTGAGTGTGCGGTATTGGCAGCCATAAGTTGGTATGGGCTCGCCTGTAGCTGTTGCGAGAAGAACGCCTAGCGACATCTCGGCCATTGAATCACCTTTGAGAACTGAGACTGCCGCACCTGTGTCTACGATGAACTCTTCGCCAGTTTTGAAATCAAGAAGGTGCAGAAGTTCGTTGGGCTGTTTGGCCGGGTCATGCAAACAAGTAGGCTGGTGATTGCGACCGGCATTGTCTGTTTGGTTCTCTATGTGAAAAATTCGGTGTGGACGAAAAGAGTCGACAGGGATGTCGGATTGTAGTTGGCTTCTTCCCTGTAGCGACGTTGATGCTGTTGATGTGCAGAAAGTACGGTCTTCTACTTCCTGCGCCAGACGTTTCCCGATACTGATGCACCCTTGTGCCTGCGGTCTGTTGTCCTCTCCGTCAGTTGTGGAAATTGACACTCATTCGGAAATTCTTCGGAACGACAAAGACAAACTTGGCAAGCATAAAAAACTTCTGGTGGTTATAACACCAGTTCTTTGGGGCATATTTATTAAATGATTGCGGAGATCTCGATCGCTGCCTACCATTATCATTTGACGTGGAAACGAATTTTGGTCGAGAATTCACATGATTTATCTCTGATTTGGTAATGGCCAATCCTTCTAGAACTTTGGCCATGTTCGCCACTGTTCTCTCTAAGGAGGAGATTCTATCATCTTGCGGGGTGAAGAAAAGGATGATGGATTCACTTTGGGTTCCAAAACCCTATATTCTAACTCACATCTCTCAGATAAGTCATCTATAGAGAGAGTGTTGGGAGCTGTCTGGCAAAGAGTTTTAATGTTTGGGGAAGATTGTTAATAAAAACAACATTAGCCTCATGGTCAGAAATGTTGGTTTTATACCAACGTTTCCGTAATTCCCTCAGTATTTCTAAGGGGCCAAGATTTGGCATATCTAACTGCGCATATTTGTTTATTATCTGCTCAGTTTCCGTGGATCCAAGCAAGGATTCTACCTCGTTTTGTAGGCCCAAAATGGGATTAGGTAGCTTCCTAATGGCCTCAAGTTTAGGATAAATCTGTCGCTGCAATTCAGAAGGTAGTTTAGCAAAAACCTTCGACAGTTTTTGATGACTGTCATAATCAGGAAACGGGGAGAAAGCGGAGTCTACGCGCATAAAAATAACTCACTATCTCCATCCCAAATAGGAACATCAATATCTAAAATTGGACCTGACATTTTAACAATCTTACGGGATCTTAAAAGCATAAATTTATAAGCAATATGAAAATGTATATATAAATGTATAAATATATAACGAAACGCTTACCCACAAACAGCTTTCACTGTTGCTTGATATTGTCCAGTACAAAAGGAAAAAAAACGAACAGAGGCCTCGATGGCCTTTGATGACAATGTATTATTATTTCAACACAGAACAGCGTCACTCCTTCCAAAAATTAAAATTGTCCCACAAACAGCTTCCACTGTTGCTTGATATTGTCCAGTACAAAAGGAAAAAACGAACAGAGGCCCTGATGGCCTTTGATGACAATGTATTATTATTTCAACACAGAACAGCGTCACTCCTTCCAAAAAATTGAAATTGTCCTGTAGGGTTGACGAACAGAGGCCCTGTTGGCCTTTAGTGCCAATGAATTATTATTTTCAACAGCAAGAATAACACACTGCTTCCAAAATTTGAAATTTTCCTTTAGGGAAGAAGAACACCACAAATTCACGAATATATACCCAACAAAAATTCCCAGAAAAAAAAAGGATCAGGGTAAAGAAAACGCAAATGTTAGTCGATTTATCCCAAACAAATGAAGAAGAAAGTCAATTTATTTATACCCCAAAAAAAAATCAGATAAATAATCAATATCCTGGCGCGGTCGCCAATTTTGTAAACGCCCCGGCTTCAAGTAAATGCCGTACGACGTTACAAACTCGGTTAAGGTGCTCAGAATAGAGATTAGTTACTGATATGGGGGCCCTTAAGAGGGCCTTGGCGGCGTTCGCGTAAGTTATATATATGTAAGTTGACGTACTGTTCCTTGGGTGGACTCTGGTTGTGGTTCCCGCTGTTGTTATCATGTGTGTTGAAGTTCTGCAGTAATTGGCTCGTCTTTCTGGCTGAAGTGCAACACGGTGAGTCACGATTGTTGCCAAATGTTGGTGAAACAAATCAATATCCAGCGTAGGTATTGACAGCCGACAGCACGCACATGTGTAACACGAGGCAGAACGTAGATACGACCAACTGATTGCATGGTAAATTACCGTGCTTAAATAGCATGCAATATGTGTACTTGCATACTATTGGTTAAACGTGGTTAAACGTGGTTAAACGGCAATTTGCTTTTTTCTCATTGGTGCAACGTAAATAAATTTGAATTTAATTTACGCAATATGTCGGCGATTGATTTGTGTCGTTACAGAGTTATCTTCAACCTTTTAAATGAATTTTAATTTCAAACACCAAAAGGAAACACTATAACTTGGAGCAAATTTGCGTGTTGCGAATAGATTTCCAAATAGTCCTGACAACATATATGTACTGGCATAAAATTTGGAGTCAGCACAGAGAGATTTACTGCAGACGTGTTCAAAGAGAAAATGAGGAGTGCAGACCAACAAGAATGGAATAGCTTCATGGTAAGAAAATGCTGACAAATATTCATTCATCGATGAAATTATAACTATACAACTGGCTATCCCAGACAAATGATCGGGAATCACTATTTTACCAAATGTTGCTCGAAACTGTACTACGAGAAATATCATAGTTTATCCGACATAGTCCAGGTGAGGAATCAGACATAAAGATGACTCTATAAACATTGAAAGAAAACACAAATATATCCCCTATTCGGTAGAAAATCAAAACGCGACATTTAGGAAAGATCTTTTATAAAAGTCCGAACACTTGGAAGCCATTCATAAAGAGAAATTGGTTGGCGTGAATCGAACAAAGCTAATTTGTAACACAAAATTATACAAATCTGAATCTCGGCCCGGAATTCCATTAATGCGTCCAATAATTAAAATATTTTACTCACATACTAAGTTATTATGCAAAGGCTTGCAGCGAATTCGAAGCATTATTACCACATACGCCGTTAAGGATTATTTTTAATTTACAGAAATGAACAAAAAACAATATCGTCAACGAAACAATGGTATTAACGTATGCAACGTTGTATTTAACATAATCTCCAATGGGATAGGCGACGTCATTTAAAACGATTAACATTGTATTTAATTTTGCAAACGACATCAGACAGCTAACTGCAAATGTCAAATTTATGTTTGATGGTGATGACTTTCATCAATATATCATCTTGACAGTGGAAATTGTGCAACACTACTTCTAATCGATTTAAACATGTACTATCTAGAATAATGTGGCTCCGTGCAAATAATTTTAACGATGCACGTAAGGTGGAAGATGAGTAAACGATTCTTTGTTTATTAATTCAAAAAGCTGTTAATAACAGATCGATTTCATAAGATATTAGCAAATGCTCTTCAGATATAAAGTTCGTATTAGAGAGAAAAAATATTACATTTAGATTATCCACGGTTTTATTTCATGGGTGATAGATTTGCACTATCAGTTCCTCAAAGCTCCGATTGATAAAAATTTCCAAGTATGCATTGAGTTCGTCTTAGGGGTGGCTGGGTGTGGATTTGTCCCCTCACTCCGAGGG
>JAQBSW010014140.1:0-12249 GCA_029291075.1 Eudiplozoon nipponicum
TTTAAATTGTATTGCCTATATAGTCTTTTATATATTGTACCAGAATGAAAATATCGGCTGCAGTATTTCTATGAAGTCATGAAAAAAATATGTTGATTCTTTCACCAACCGTATATAATGTATATAATTAAGCAACCATTGATTGCGCGTGTGATTAAATAACATCTTGAATTAAGTTATTTTAGTCCAGTTTTTATTTAACCAACCGCACAACGTAGCAAAGCGATTATTAATCGAACTTTCTGGCGTGATTCAACCATAAATTCTTATCCTCAAACTACGCCGACAAGCTGTTCATAATTGACAGCGATTAAACGATGCTAGTGAATTAATCGCCATTTTGACTGTATTTTCAAATATATTGAAACTCACAAATTAATCTAACTCGTTCATATTAACCTGGTTTGTGGAGCATGTCTTAAATGCAAAAGGTGTCTTTGTGCGTACGCGTGTAAGTGAGAGAGAGAAAACTAATTTTCGTGAAACAGCTGAATGTTCTATTTATGAACTGACATTGACGTCCTAATTAGCCTAGTTTGCAGAAATATTTATGATGTGCATACCTATACTGGTATTGATAGACAAAAGGATGAATATGTTCTTTATAAAATTTACGTAATTAACTGTGTACTTTCCTGTTGAAAAACGAGACGAAACGAGCATTTATGTTGAATTGAAAAACGAAAAATTTGTGCCAAAATGATCCATTTTATAAATGTCTTAAGTTCGTTGACGGGCGCAATAAATTAAGTAATGTGTGCCTTGTATGCTTTAATCGTGGCAGTTTCAATATCTGACAGCTACTTAATACCGGCACCACCAAAGTTGAAAGTGTCTGCATTGAAAATAATATAGCTTAAATTATGAAATAATGTTTTTGGGTGAGAGAACTTTTCTCGTCGGATGCCAAAATTGATGCATTCGTACAACTTATTCATCATCTAATTTTAGAAAGTAAAACCAGACAAAAAACCCAGTGTTGACATAATGATAAACACAGGCTAACAACTAATTGTCTTCGCGCGGAGATCGGAAATAGCACAAAAGGTGTTTAACTGAAAAGTTAAAGCTTTTCCACAGGAAAGTGGACGACCAAAATCTACAACTATAAGTCCAGTGTGCATGTTGTCTAAAATTAAACACTACCGTGGAAGAGGTAGTATCGCTAGTCTACTTCCCCCCAGGTATCCGTGTAATATTTGATGACAGCTGACAAAGCACATAACTTAGAGGGAACAAGCTTCAAATAAATGCGTTTTCTGCCAACATATTAGTAACCTTGCACGTGTTATTCCATCTTAAAAGCCAGAACAGAATCTCAACACTGTGAGCTGGTTCAGGCTGAGGTAGACAGAAGTGACTAGCAACCCTGTTGCCGACAGATTGAGGCAACTGACTACTAAGCAATGAATCACTGTTTCCAGCTTAAAAAGGCCATCTTGGCTATTGCTGGCTAGCTTCTCTTTACAAGTGAAAACAGTTATATAATTAAACGAACATGAGTTTCGCGGGCGATGGTAACAATTACTTTTTAGTCAAGGTTGTCAACTTGATTTAAACACCTAACCCATTATGCACATACATTTTTCTGTATAAACTAGGTATTGTATAGTGTGGAAAAGGAAATTCATCCATTTGACCGGTTTCGTCCTTATTGGGAACTCACCACTACTAGCAAGAATTTGCCGCGGTCAGGACTCGAACCAGAGCACGTCTGCTTCGGAATCTTGTGCTCAGACGTGCCCAGGTTCGAACCCTCACCGCGGCAAATTCTGGACAGTATGTGATGAGTTCCCAATAAGGACAAAATCGGTCTACTGGATGAATTGCCTTTTCCACACTATACAATGCCTAGTTTATACTGACAAATTTATGTACATAATGGGTTAGGTGTTTATATCAAGTTCGCAACCTTGATTAAAAAGGAGTTGAAAACAGTTTCTATAAGACGACTCAATAAAAAAACTGCATTGCTTCGGGTTGTGAGTCTAATGAACATCAGCTACATACACCCAATAACAATAAGTCAATGTAAACACAGCTTCACGGGCAAAAACTATTACTTTAATCAAGATTGGGTTCTTGATCTAAACACCAGACCAGAATGTATAGTGTAGATGAGGCAATTCATCCATTCATTCATTTACGGCCAAGATTTTCACGTTAGGAATAAAGAAAAAATATTTTTTCCTTCATTATACTTTTATTTTGTCTTAACAATGGAAACTGATATTAGAATTTAAGCAAACAGACATCTGTACAAAAATTTGGCAATACATATGTTTCGCCGTTTTGCTAAGTAATATGATTCAAGAGTTAAATTTTCTAGGTCATGGATAATTAACAAAAACGCATTTATGTATCATGTATAGCATACCTAGTAAAAAAATTAGTGGAAAAGTCTTTCTTTATACAACAAGAATCTTCATTGCGTCGATTAGACGGCATGTATTTATATTCAACTAACGATTACGAAATTGTGGTTTACTTTCAATACCTGAAAGAGAATGAATAGACGCATATTATTTGATAAAAAATATTTTCACGTGTTAGGTAACATTCATTTCTTTAGGCACACAATGAATCAAACCGATGGTATTTAAAGACGATAAAGATAGTAAAAATTAAAATATTAGATGACAATAACTTGTTGTAAACATTTTAAATAGACATATAAAATTGAGATGAAATTATATCCATTTAACTGATTTAAGAATAGATTTTGTTTGTATGACGCTCCATTTCTTTAATTTAAACACTGAAAATATTTTAACCCAGAATACGAGAGCATATTCAATTTTTAAGAACTCTTTACTTAAAGTAGCATATTGTAAATGATAAAAACGTGACCTTTGTGCCAGGAATAATTGGTGAATTTCGATTTAGCCACGTTACAATCATGAAGAAACGGCATACACGTGGAGAAAAATAAAAATCAATGTATTTAAATGAACACTGATTGCGCGGGCGATGTTTACAATTAATTAAATCAAGTTTGTGATCTTGGTATATGCACCTGCCACATTATGTTCATATATTTTTCAGTATAACTAAGAATTTTATTATGTAGAAAAGGCAATTTATCCAGTATACCGGTTTCGCCCTTATTGGGACTCATCACGTACAGTCCAGAAACAGATGCCGAAGAAGACGTGCCCAGGTTCGAGCCCTGTCCGCGGAAAATTCTGGACTTTACGTGATGAGTTCCCTAGAAGGACGGAACCGGTCCACCGTATAAATTGCCTTTTATACATTATACAAGCAATGTATTGTTTTTCATCAGTTAGGTTGGGTTTATTGGTGTATAAGAAGGTCAATTGTGGGTAAATATTCAACAATGGAAATCACGAACTAATTCATTCTGCAGAGTATATACATGCTATTTCCTATAATATGTCAACGCTAATAGACAACTAACTACTGTACTAGCTTTGTTTAACTGTCACGTGCTTCCCTGTTGATTATTTGAAAACTGAATGTAGATTCTTTTTGCGAACATGGATTAATTGAAATTACCTGATCTACGTTTTGACTAACGCAGCTTTCATTGTTCCAGTAGTTTTCTTCTCTTGAGATATTTCGGCTAAACTTATCGATAGCTTTCATTAGTCGCAGTATACCTTACAAGTTTAACAAACGAAACTAATGAAGCAAGCAGAAAGTGAGAGCAATCACATTTACATTGTGTACAAAACGAATAGTTAACACATACAAACAATAAATGCTTATTCAGCCACTCCAATCTCAATTAGTTAGATGAAAATAACAGCTATGAAAATGCACACACACACACACATGTGTGACACGGGAATATCTAATGAAAGGTCAGTCTGAAGTATAAATATTATGGCTAGAGGAAATAACGCGCTTGCTTCATTAGTTTCGTTTGTTAAACTTGTGAGGTAAATTGCGACTGATGAAGGCTATCGATAAGTTTAGCCGAAATATCTCAAGAGAAGAAAACTAATGGAACAATGAAAGCTGCTTTAGTCAAAACGCAGATCAGGTAATTTTGAAAACTAATTCATCTCCATTTGATAACCCATAGATTGTGAGTCATTGTATTTATCACAACACGAGTTGTGCGAATTCGTGATCGCTGCGCTGACGATTTGTCCATTGGCGAGTATATTTATGTAGAACCAACTATCTATTTTATATTAATAAAATTAAAGTTGCGAGCTTTATGTAAACACATATCGCATTATAAATACATTCGTCTATATAAAGTTAGCTTTGTATAAAATAGTAATTGAAATTCATCCAGTAGACTGTTCAGAATGTGTCACAGAAGGGGTTCGACCCTAGGCATTTTTAATTCGGAATCCGTTGCTCTAATAATTAAGTCACTCCGCCGCAAGCTAAACACAGTTTTCAGTTGCAAACTAACTAATGTTTCTCGGTTAGACTTTACTTTAGATGGAGCATATATAGCATCCCATTAAACCTGAATTTCCAACTAACCAAATTTAATCTGCCGTAATAAAACAGACACCAAGCTATATAAGGATATGGTATTGAACTAAACATTTATATAAATAAATCAATATTGGTTGCGCGGGCTGTGGTAACAATTAATTAAATCAAGGTTGCGATCTTGATATAAACACCTGACACATTAAGTACATACATTTGTCAGTATAAACTAAGAATTGTATAAATTAGCAAAGGAGATCCATCCATTAGACCGGACTCGACCTTATTGGAGCTCTTCAAACACTGTCCAGAATGTTTTTCTGCGGACGGGCTCCAACCGATCCAAATTTGCCTCGGAATCTGTGATTCTATCCACAGCGCCATCATGCTCAGGTTCGAGGCCTGTCCACGCCAAAAATACGGACAGTACTTCAAGAATACTTAATATGTACGAAACCGGTCTACTGTATGAGTTGCCTTTTCCACCTTATACAATGATTAGTTTATACTGGCAAATGTATGCATATTGCGATATCTATTTATATCTAGCTTGAAAACTTGATTTCAATAATTTGTATCACCACCTGCACAATCAGTAATTGTTTGGTCATCTTTTTGTGTTGATGCTCGTAAAGAATTTGACTGGATGCCCACTGTATCTGTTTCACCAATGCTGGTAATATTACAATAGACTTACCTACTTTAGTGCTGGAATGCATGTGTACTTGAAATTACATCTTTCGTTCATGCTGAATTTTTGTTTATACTTGTGATCCTATTTGAAATAATTTGTTACAAGTTGCACAACACCCAATACACTATTACATATATATTTGTTCTCCGCAACATGCAATATTTAACCATAATATATTTATTGAAAAGTGGTACAATATACCATAGATATAAAGCTATGCTTTCGCTATTACACATCCTGAATTCAATATCTTTTCTATCATGTAGTAAATTAATGAAGCGTATACCAGATTGGTTTTACATGCTCTTTCATACTCCACTACACAACATAATAGATAATTTAGCCAAGGTAAGTAGAAGCGTAAGAAAATCATCCGTCTAGCTGTGGTGCTACGATTTTTAAATCAATGTTATATTATAAATAAGTAGTTTCACATGTACAGTTTTCACATGTAACCTTATCTACCGCAAAATTTTAAGTATTATTTTTAAATCAGCCTTGCGAACTTGATTTAAACACTACTCCCATTTTATTTGACCAGTTGCACAAAATGGTAGAACTACCATCGGTTGCAAGTACCGAAATTTTGATTTAATGAATTTATATCACCACCCATGCCCGCATGAGCATTTGGCCTACACGCTTTTGATTTATTGTAGCTAGTGTTATTCACAAAACGTACTTTAAAGTTGTTCAAAGTATGTGGTACTTAAAACTGTAATACTGATAAATGAAAAAGATGCAGCGAAAGAAAGCGATACATAGGCTGATAAATAAATAGGAATTCATTAAATCAGGTTTGCGAGCTTGAAGTAAACACCAATCCCATTTTATTTAACCAGTTGTCGAACAACATAACAAAACTACCACCAGTTGCAACGCACTGACGCGTTTCGACCTTCCATCATCATCATCAGAGTACGACGACAAACTGACTAGCGAGGATCAAACCCCAGTGAATATATATGAAAAGCTAAATTAGGTATGCGGGCGTCAAATCTATTTGTCTCACATACAGTGTACTTGACTGGAAATGTCGGCTGAACTGTTTCTATGCAGCCACGAACGTAAACGGTTTTGCAGATTTTGCCACAAATTTATAGGCAACACAATTAAGCAATCTTTGATTGCGCGAGTGGAGGTAAAAATACTTCAAATCACGTTTGCAAACTTCAAGTACACACCGATCTAATTGTATTCTACCAGTTGTGTAACAACAGCAAAACTACCATCAGTGTACATACTTGTTAAACAATCAAATACTTTATTAATTGCGCATAAGCCATTTCACGTAGCAGGCCTGTTAGCTATGAGTAGGTAATATCGGGGCGTATACATTTACAGACGGCGTTTGACTTACAAATGATATATTAATCTAGTTTTATGAGAAAATATTTATTTTTCAATCATAAACTTTTATTATTCATTATATGTGAAATACTGCTTGAGCATACGCGTTTTATATTCAGCATCATATTAAACGATCTAGCTTTATGAATTAGTTAACACTTCTATCTTACAACGGTTTATAGCTATTACAATAAAGTGTAACTTTCTAACTTCGATTAATGTTCTGCATCAAATGAAGCGCATTGGTCATAGAACTAGCAAAGAGCAAGAGGACCGATAAAGAGTTGGCGCAATCATTACTCCAACACATCTAGAGACTCATGATCCCGTCTTTTAAACAAGTACACAAGCAATTTTCACATGGATACTAATAACAGCAAACGATAGATAGTCAATTTGACGAACATCCAAAACTATCTAATTTGACATTACCTTATGAAAGGTAAACCTATATTTTTGGCAGACAGCTTGTACGTATAACACAGTACTACAGAAAACAGCAAATATTATTGCAAGAACAAAAAAAGAAAATGCTTGATAAAACTGGCAAATGCACGAAAGTTGTGGCTTAAATGGCATGGAAGATGAGGTGTATGACTACGAACCCAATACTTGATGGATTCTAGATTACACCGAGTTAAACCTAATTAGGACGAACCCGGTCTATTGGATGAATTGCATTTGGCATCTCACGGCAAGTTTAGTTTATAAAAATACTAAGTACAATCAAATTCTAAAATATTACGTTTAAACAAATATATATATATATATATATATATGTGTGTGTGTGTGTGTGTGTGTGTGTGTCAGTGTGTGCATTTAGTTGCAGTTAAATAAATCTAAAGGATTTTATCCGTAATAGAAATAAAGCTATTTCAGCAGACAACGAATGAAAATATAAGAAATTTAACATAATCATTAATTTGACATAGTAAACTAAAGCATTCATTCAAGAACCACAAATAGATTAGTTTCGTTTCCATTTTCGCCATTATCCTCCAGCAAGCGAATAGAAGTTTAATTTTAATAATATGAAAGCAATTTTTTGTAATTAAAAAAGATTTTACTTATTAGGCAATTAAAGATGACAGCAAAATACAAGTAGCACTCGGGAACAGCGTACATATCTTTTCCAAATAAAATTCTAATTGACAAACCACATACTCCTATTCTTTTCCCCTACAATGAGATCATTACACAAATAAAAACAATACGTGGCGCTTCGCTGTCAAACAGAACGTTGACTGCTTGAAACTGTATCGCCATTTGTCCGGAACTTACTTCAGATTGTGTAGCCTTGAAATGGTAGATAAGAGGTACCCCGAAAACCTGAATACCTCTCAGCAGGAATCAACTTGAAAAAATTCCCTCTCTCTCTATACACCTTGACTAACTTTTGTCTACCGAATGTGTCAAAATACGACGTCTTTCGAAATAGTGAATAAATTTTAAGTTATTCATATAGATTAAACAATAATTGATTGCGCGGGTGGTGGTAACATATCTTTAAATCAAGTTTGCGAGCTTGATGAAAACACCAATTCCATTGTATTTAACCAGTCGTCGAACAACATAACAAAACTATCGCCAGCAGCAACGCACTGACGCGTTTCGATCTTCCTTGATCATCATCAGAGTACGACGGCAAACTGACTATCGAGGATCAAACCGCATTGCATATATAGATAGAAAGCAAAGTTAGATATGCGGCTCTCACCTCTAGTAGTTTACTTCAAGCACGCAAACTTGATTTAAAGAATTGTTACCACCATCCGCGTAATCATTTATTGTTTAACTGTATTGTCTATATAATTGTGTGGCGAAAACTACAAACAGTTAATGTTCGTGACTGCATAGAAATTGTGCAGCCGACATTTCCAGTCACGTACAGTGTATGCTAGACTACTAGAGGTGAGAGCCGCATATCTAATTTTGCTTTCCATCTATATATGAAATGCGGTTTGATCCTCGATATTCAGTTTGCCGTCGTACTCTGATGATGATCATGAAAGATCGAAACGCTTCAGTGCAGTGCGATAAGCAAAAGTTTTGTTGTTTTTCGATGACCGGTTAAATACAACGGTATTGGTGTTTACTTCATGCTGGCAAACTTATTTAAAGAATTCATATAGATTGCAGATCGAATTTTATATTTTGTTTGATTTTTAGCTTGTGTTTTCTTAGCGAACAAACCTATTTAGCTGATCGTCAGCGTAATCGATCGAAATCATCAAAATTTATCTGAAACTTGGCCTGCAGCTGAAAATGGCATGGCACGAGAAGTGCGCAAACTTTTGTCAAGGTGAATTTAAGCCATAAACAAATTGGTAATTCCAACCAATATTCAATAACTGCCTCAATATCATTATATGAACATGTAGACAAGCTTTATTGATGAGGAGAAACTAATACACTAACCCACAATATTCATTAAGCGATACGAAAAAATAATAGCAATCTTCATATTCTTTAAGCACCAATCCTATTTTATTTAACCAGTCATCGAACAACATAACAAGACCACCGCCAGTCACAACGCACTGACGCGTTTTGGCATTCCATGATCATCATCAGAGTACGACGGCAAACTGACTAGCGAGGATCAAATCGCATTGAATATATGTTGAAATCAAAGTTAGATATGCGGCTCTCACCTCTAGAAATCTCGCATATATTAAACTTGACTGGAAGTGTTACTACCACCCACGCAATCATCATTTTCGCCCAGAAGGATATGCAAAATTTAACATTAACTAACATATTACTAGGTACGCCATGCAAATTAAATAGGAGTAGATGCATCACGTCTGAACAATCAAAAATATATAAAGACATAAGACAACACTGGTACACACACGCAAGAAAATATACACACAAGCAGAATGCGTGTCAACGTTTACTTATACACAAATAGTTTTATCTAATCACCAGAAATGCCGACTCAGTAACGTAGTTAAACAAGCTTGATTTGGCAACCATGGAAGTAAAATGCCATAACACCATGATAAAATACGATCGGAGATTAGTAAATTTGACATTATAAATATTTTTAAAATTAATTGTTTAAATTTTAATGTGAAAATAATCCATAACAGTGATATTGGTGCAACCTCTTCTCAACCAAATGGATTGTAACTGCTATGATGTTCAACAACTGATTAAATACAATTTTAATGGTGTTCACTTCAAGCTCGCAAACTTGATTTAAAGAATTGTTACAACCACCCGCGCAATCAATCATTCTTATATTGGATTGTAACTGTGTATTTTAACTAAACAAATCTCTGGTATAATCAGCATTAACAGAAATGTCCTTAACTCAATTAACGAGTTATCTTGGGTTTTGCAAAGCCGTGTTGGTTGCAAATATAATTTTTGTCTGTAAAAGGTTTGGTTACGCTTTTGCTTTAAACCAAAGCAGCCAAATTTGCCAAAATAAATGGCATATAAGCACCAATCGTTGGTACTTAAAGCGACTCAGGAATAAAGCTCACCAGAATTGTTCACAGAACCAAATCACTTTGAATAAGTTGGAATGGAGCTATTAAAACGACGGGTTAACGCTTTGTAATCAGTTGAATAGAGTTTCGAAGCGATCGTTCACTCCAATGATGCAAACAATTAATAGGAGAAATTTATTTCAAGAACAAAATTACCTGGACTATATTTCACGGCGAGGCCAGTTAAAACTGGCATATGAGCATGGTGAAACACGTGAAGAAACGACACCTGATCAGTTTTGCCCCGCAGAAGAAAGAAAAACGTGTCCAGGAACTCAATGAACTTGGACTCGTGAAAGAGAATACCGGCAGTAATTTGTCGAATGATGAAAGGCTTCAAGCTATAGTCATACGCTTTACAGAAGAACCCAGTAGCGCCCTCGTAGGCTGACAGGAAAATCTCAACTACCAGATAACCGTTTAGACAGACCATCGCGGCATTGTACAAAACAATAACATACTTTAACGCATCAAAATTGCATAAAGACGAGCGTGGGCTTGCTCCGTTTACCTGACCGTCATTTGAAGTCACCTTTTTGCTATTCAAGCCGTTAGGCAACTCGGCCTTCGCAGATTTGTTTAGCCTTATTTTCTCACTGGACTGTCGGCGAACAATCGCTCTCCGCCAAACGTAGGACACCACAACGTATAGCAGACAAATGAAGACTGTCGTCTTCACCCTGTGAACAATTGGAAAGAGGTAGGTCCTTGGATCTGGTGGAGGCAAGAATACTTTGTGCATATCCTTCGGCGGGTGAAAGCCTTCCAACGAGGCACTGAACGACTCAGGCACATTCGAATGGAAGGACCAATAGTCACCATCATAAAATCCTGTCATGACTACGCAAATGGTGAACTTTGTCAACCAAATTTTTATTTGTATGTGTTCAAGGATGATCTGTTTTCTGTGGCTACGCAGTTAACCGCACATACATTTGCCTATATAGCTAGTGAACGTTAACACTAAATCCGTTGTCGAAATACCACAAGCTCTTGTTACTTTCAGGTTTTTCTCTTTGGAGCCTAATGGCAATTTATTGTATTATAACCGCCAGAAAACACACTTCAATAGTGACACGCGTGACAGGCACAGAGCTTAACGGTGTACGATGGTGACTAAAGGTGTCAAGCTGTGAAATCAAATTTGGTGGTACGATTCTTAACACAGCACAACACAAACTTCCACTCAGAATTGAACACCGTATGTGAATATAGAAAGAATGGCATTAAGATTTAATACGTGTAATATTGAATAATTATTGATAGTTCAATTGCTGCCAAAAATATCAGAAAATTAGTAATAATTGCCGCGCAATCATGTAATACCACGAAAGCCTTGACTAAAAGCACGCGATATCGTGTGTGAGTGTGCGTGTGTTTGTGTGTTTGTGTGTGGTGATTTAGGTGTATTTTATTTGTTCTAGTGAGCGTGTAGGAGAATAACATAACATCTTGAAACCACAACACACCCTCAGCGGAACTCTCTCAACTAGTCAGGAGATGGTATCACCTAAGAGTCGTGTACGGTTCCTGACAGATCTGAAATGTAATATTTTACAAGTTCGTGTGTGTGATAATCAGTGAATTTTTATTTAAACATGCAATAATGAACATGAATTAACACACAAACACACGCACACATGATTTATTTAAATTCACAGATATGCAGAGTTAGAGGAGTAATGCACAAGCACATACTCGACATAATCAAACAACAGTAATGCACATGGTATAAGATAGGTTTAACCTATTCGACATAAAAACCTGTGCCTAATTTCTGTATCTCTCTCTCTCTCACACACACACACACCGTTGCTTAAGTAAAATGTTCAAAAATTATTTATGACATGTTAGAGTGCAAATAAGCCATCATTTAAGCAAACGTCGTCGTTTGTCAGGAGCATATTTAGGAAATGGAATAATCTCGGTTTACCACCTTAACCTGATTGTTAAACAGCAAAAAATTCTGATAAAGTCTTGGCAAATTAAATATATCTTAACGCTCTGTGATTTGCGTAAAATTAATGTATTTCGTTCTAGAGTGGCAATAATTGATCGAATAGTGGATTAAGCAAAAAAATAAAATAAAATGTTAATCATGCACTTTCCTGAACACACACACGCACGCACAAGTAAACATGACAGAATATTGTCTATTTAACAATCAACTTAATCCAATAACAACAGTTAAAATAAAAAGATCATTTTCGTACATTCCTTATAACCTTTTTATGAAAGTAAGAATCACATTGAAAATGTGTATAAATTACGCCCGAGAACGATATATAT
>JAQBSW010014141.1:0-12247 GCA_029291075.1 Eudiplozoon nipponicum
CTTCTAGTACTAATATTACTACTACTACTTCTACTACTACTACTACCACTTCACTGCACCACATCAGAAAAATATACTGAGACCTCGGTGTCGCATAACAAGCCAATTTCTAGTTATGCTCGGGTTGTATATGTACACAAAATTGCCCGTGGTGTAGAGGGTGATTTTTTAAAATTCTGAACCATATGTTTATGCTTTAGATCCCTGGTCGAAGCTATTCAGATTTGCACTGTGAAGTGTTTAAGAATGGATAAATCTGCCAAATAAATTAATTGCTTTTGCCAAGTTGTGTAATGCTTAGACTTAACCATCATTATCATTTTCATTACATACACCTACAAAATATTCTCTAATAACTGATACTTCATTTGTATACAATCATGAGAAAGTCAATTAATAAATAAATAAGGCTGATAATAAAATAATTTGAAATATAATTTTTTAACGAAAAGTTTTTCAAACAGAATGCTTTACGAAGGGTAGGGTCGAGTTCAGCCGGAGTTTCCTAGATAACACTGAAATGAGGCAACCTAGATCTCAACGTTAAGTAAGTTTTAACGCAAAGCGACATTGGTTACATAGCTTCATTGATGTTTTCACTGAATCACATTATAAGTCAGATCGAACCTAGCAGTTTATTTTTCCCATGTAAGGAATTTCAGAAGAAGATTCTACTAGAAATCTGAAACCAGATCGTCACTGAGCATGATTCGATGTCAGCGTTGCATATTCGTTGTTGGTAAACAATATGTCCTATGCCTCTCAAACAATCTTGGGCTAACGCCTGTAAGCGTCTTAGCTCTTTGACTCTAATGCAACCTGTTTCCCTAGCGTATAACGAAATTACACCTATAGATGAAGTCGTACACACCACTCTTAAGGCAGAGTGACATATTCTTGTTTATCCATAAATTACGAAGTTTGAAGAAGGCTTCTCTAGCTTTCGCGGTTCTCCTATTCACCTCGTCACTCATATCGCCATAGGAATGAGCTGCCCAATGTTCTTTTACAGTCCACATGTAACCATGAACGACTTCAGTCGGTTTTAGCTTTTGTATGGCTCTCTGTATGATGAGTTATTGAGAAAATTACCAAAAAATGCAAAACTTTCAACTACACCCAGATCGTTAGCTGTAGAGTCGAAATGAGTGAGGATATGTCATGTAGAAGTGTCTTCAACTTAGAAGTTATTAACTGCATACCGAAAGACAGAAAGGCGACCGCTAATCTATTCAAGGTGGCCAGGAATGTATCTATGTTAAACAGTCGTTTATTGCGCGCATGTTCATAACGGTTATTCAAATCAAGGTTGCAAGCTTCATATAAACAACCATCCTATTATACGATTAAACGAACATTGGTTGCGCGGGCGGTGATAACAATTATTATAATCATGGTTGCGATCTTGATATAAACACCTGAACCATTAATTAAATACATTTTTCAGAATAAACTAAGAATTGTGTAGGGTAGAAAAGGCAATTCATCCAGTAGACCGGTGTCGTTCTTATTGGGTACTCATCACGTACTGGCCAGAACTTGACGCGGACAGGGCTCGAACCTGGGCACATCTGCTTCGGAATCTGGTGCTCCAACCACTGAGCCATCCTGCGCCACCAGTGGTTAGAGCACTAGATTCCGAAGCAGACGTGCCCAGGTTCGAGCCATGTCCGTAGGAAATTTTGGCCAGTACGTGATGAGCTTCCAACAAGGACGATATCGGTCTACTGGATGAATTGCCTTTTCTACCCCACACAATTCTTAGTTTATACTGACAAATGTATGTACTTAATGGTTCAGGTGTTTATATCAAGATCGCAACCTTAATTAAAAGTAATATACCAATGTGTTTCCTGTTTAATACACGAAGTTCTAACTAACCACTCCAGATCTCTCATTATATATATATATATATATATATATATATATATATGTGCGGGTATATATATATTTTTTTTCTTTAAATTTTCATGCAGATGCTGCTGCCGCCGCTGCTGCTGCTGCGAGCCATTTTGCCAACGGCCTGCCGAACCATGTTGCTAAAAATGGGGGCAGCTATCATTGTACAAATTCTTCTGTGACTGGTCTGCTAGCTGTTCAGAATAACGGTGACATTGTTGTCACAAGCGGATCTCGATGTGCAGGGCTACACCTCCCGTCTTCCCATTCCTCGATGTCATCGAATTCACTGACGTCACCATCTTTCTTGTCCGTTTTAGAGCCAAAACTGTTGTCCATGGCTTCGCCGCTACCCTTGGCGAGCGCTGTTTCTGTGTTAGGCCTTAACTCAGCTCCGTCTGTTTCTGGTTTCACTCCGAGGCACAGCGTTCTACAACAACCTTCCTTACAACCACTCGAATCAAGCCAGGTGTTGCTTCCGACGTCTGGGTCAATGCAAACAGAGAATAAGCTCTTTAAATGTAGCATCACCAGTTCGACAACATGCCACAGTGGACCGAATGGACGTATATCATCTACTTCGAGCAACCTGTTGCTAGCAAGTGGACATAAAAGTGGTGCTGATTCAATGTACAATGTACTTTCAAATGGATATGGAAGGCGATGCTCCCTTCCTGTTGTTAGTATGCAGAATATTCATCAGCAACCCACCTACCAGGGTCAGCAACATCAAAATTACACTCCAAATACACAATATGATCAATCGTTGCATCAACAATTTCACTCACACTCACATCACCACCAACATCATCAGCAGCAACAACATCCTCTACATCACCTTTCATATCCCAACACCCAAGTTGGTGGAGCTCCAAGTCACGGGCCTGAAAATAGCTACTTAAATTCCGAGCGTGGCTCTTATTTGCATTCAAACATAATCGGGCAAAATAACAACCGTAACCAGCTACAGTCTGAGCCAATATCGGCCAATTCGTCGTGTACAAATAGCGAACTCGTGCTGATAACCGGCCAAACTGATGCAGTGGAGCCTCAAGGCAATCAGATGACCAGTGTGGCACCGAAAATCAGTCCTGTTGTCGATGTTAAGAGTGGAGAAGATGACTGTTTTAAAAGTGGCTCTGGAGGTCAAACACCGGCTTTAGAAACTTTTGGCTCTGATAATAACCAGCTGGCCTTGCTTGACAGCCATGGTGAGTTTGAGCATTTTAAAACGGATGCCGGAAGTTTGTGGTTTCATCATCTTACTTAGCTTGTTTTTGTCTCTGGTACAACATAGTTCTACACTTGTCTGTGTGTACATTTTCTGATCTTGATCAGAATTTCTTCAATAGCCGACTCATGCCTATTAGACCTCATTTTTAATCTTGCCGAAATTCGCGTAGTAACGCGAAGGTTTAGATGATGTGCGCCAGCTAAAAAGAGGGCACCATACACTTTAGACTCGTATTCAGAATAAAATAAACTTAATTTCTGTTGCGTTGTCGGATTTAGCACTTAGGGTGACACGAGTCTGTGAAAGCGAGTGTGAAAAATTTTTTTCACAAGCCGGACAAGTTTGAGGAGGTCGCAGCCGGATTGGTATTGTTTTTGCGTCAAGAGTCGATGCTTTTTTACTGTGACAAGCCAGACAAATTTGAGGAGGTCGCAGCCGGAGTGGTATTGTTTTTGCGTCAAGAGTCGACGCTTTTTTAACTGTGACAAGCCGGACAAATTTGAGGAGGTCGCAGCCGGAGTGGTATTGTTTATGCGTCAAGGGTCGATGCTTTTTTAACTGAGACAAGCCGGACAAATTTGAGGAGGTCACAGCCGGAGTGGTATTGTTTTTGCGTCAAGGGTCGATGCTTTTTTAACTCTGTGCATCTCATTACCCAACTGACTTGTTGTAGCCTTCTAAAATTCGCATACAAATACACGTTAAAAAGATCAATACTTAGATACCGTTTGTGGCGGAGAACTAATATATAGGCAATTGTGTATTGGGTTTTGCACACATAGTAACAAATTAGTTCAAATATGACCAGAAGGATAAACCAAGGACAGTATGAACGGAACGTATAATGTCGTTCACATCCGTTTCGTGCGTACTAGTGACTCATTAGAAGGAGCCGGTATTACGCTCATTACTCACTATATATTTTGGTGAGTAATTTTGGAAAATAGGACGGTACAACCTCCTATACGAATTTGCAAACCTGCAGTAATAATAAGCTAACTTAATATAAAGTCTTCGACATTGCGACTTCAAAGCTAATTACCCATATATAATATATATACCAAGTCTGTAAGGATTACCGACATTATGGCTATTTTGGCAATACCTGATACCAACACTATGGTTGCCGAAAATGTACATGGTACAAACACTATGGTTGCCGAGTGGGTATATGTTACCAACACAATTGATTTCCATGTGTGCTAAAATTCACCAAAATTGAGAATTACACTTAATATTTGCTGCTCTGCTGTTGGATCTGCATATTTTTCCAAAGACTGCAGCCTGGAATCGCCGTGTTCTCCGGTCTAAGTCCTCTACTAGAAAGTACAAGATATTAAAATTGAATCAGCTTGTGCTTGACCCGAATTCTGAAATCAGTTTCTTAAGTTACGTTTCCGGGTGGCAACTACATACGAATTTTGATACACAACGATTATTGTAAATTTGGTGTAAATATTTAGTCAGAAGGTGGCCAGATAGGCAATATGTCAATACATAAGTGCTTCTGCTTCACTGAGGTATAGTCATGAAAATTTTAGTAATGTGTAGACTTCAGCATGACATTAAGAATTCAATTATTAATGCGAGACAGAGTATTTTCTGATTATGCAACCACAATTTCCGGCGTAGTTTATGGTGATGCGCCACTTCACGCTCTCCCCGAATTCCGGTTACCTTTGAGTCGAAATAGATCATGTGGCGATTAGGTATAAACGGCACATTTGCACTCAGGACTGTTGTTCCTTCACGGGCCTACTGTTCCTTTTTGGAAAAGTAGCTAAGAATAAGCTTTAAGTTGATGTTGTGAAACTCAGACAGCTTTCTGTGCAACGGAAATAGGACATTACTTTGGAATTGACGTTCATTTGTTTTTTGTGGTATAAAATTCCACTGTTCTATATCTGAAGGTCAGATCCATTACATTCAGTGTGCTCCATATGCGGATTTGTAGGTAGCAGAAATCTGTTGTCGTCCACGAATTTATGCGCCAAATGCCTTTCAGCGCGGTGAGTAATAACACCAACAGTTCTATCAAACTCAATCTGAAAGCCGGCCTTGAATTGTTTTGCGCAATGGAGGCTAATCTATCTGCAAATTTAAATTTCAGCCTGACAGATTGGTTAGTCCACATTCTTAATGCAACGAATATAATAGAGCAATAAATGATTTACTGTCTAATGGCTATTCTAGATAATTAATTGAATCAATTATTGAAAGGGGAATTAAACAGATACAGACGTATTTCAGATCTGGAAAGAAAGCAGTTTACCTAAACATCCCATTCAATTTTTGTATAAATATATGTTCATTTGTAGATACTTGAAAAGAGGATTAGAAAGAAGCGATTCTTTTATCTGACAAAATTACTTTTTATTTATGCACAAAGAAAGGGTACTATGAATTCATATATACTTTATTGCCGTGATCTACTCTACATACAATTATGTATTAGATTCTTCCTATCTAGTGAAAGACTAGTACCAGAATTATAAGCTAAAGTCAGAAATAACAAACGATATAATCTAAGTATGTATTAGGTGTTGCGAACATAGTAAAAAATTAGTTCATTTGTGACCAGAAGGATAAACCAAAGGCAGCATGAACGGAAAGTATAACCCCGTGCACATTTGTTTCGTGCTTACTGGCGACTCATCAGTAGAAGCCGGTATTACGCCCTTTAACCACTATATACTTTGGTCATGAATGTTGGATAATAGGATGGTACAATCTCCGCAACAAACAGTATTTAACTGATATAATCTGATGTAAAAGCGCGTTTTGTGCTTAATGAAGAATCATCAGTAGGAGCCGCAACTACGCCCCAAACACACTAAATTTGGTGGCGGAGTTAGGTACAACTGGACGGTAAATCCCGTATGTATGTATGTATGTTGTATGCATGTAAGTATGTATGTATGCATGTATGTATGTATATGCGTGTATGTATGTATGTGTGTATGTATGTATGTATGTATGCACGTATGTATTCATGCATGTTTGTATGTACGCATGCATGTATATTTGTGTATCTATGCATGTATGTATGTATGTATGGATACACGCATGTATGTATGAATGTATGTGTGTGTATGTGAGCGTGGATGTATGTGTGTATGCATCTATGCATATAGGAATGAATGGATGTTTGTGTGCATTCAGGCATGTATGTATGTATGTATGTATGTTTGTATGTATGTATGTATGTATGTATATGTGTGTATGTATTTATGTATGTATGTATGTATGTATGTATGCATGCATGCATGTATGTATGACTTTATGTGTATGTGTATGTGTATGTGAATGTCTGTATGTATGCGTGGATGTGTGTGTATGTATGCATGTATTTATGTATGTTTGTATGTGTGTAAGTATGTTTGTATGCATATATATGTGTGTATTTATGCATGTATGTATGAATGTATGTGTAAATGTGAGCGTAGATGTATGTATGTATATATGAATAAATGAATGTATGTATGCCTGGATGGGTGTGTGTGTATGTATTTATGAATATTTGTTTGTATTTATGCATGTGTGTATGCGTGGATATATATATATATATTATTTATTGCGTATCTCTGTATCGATTGTTTTTTATCTGGTTTCTCAAACAAAGTATTGGGCCAATTTACTTTGAAAGTGAAGAATAAGGAGATGGGATGTAATGTGTTACTCGATACGCACTGACCATATTTTTAACATTATTTCATATCCAAATCAACTTGTTCACAAAGAAAGTATTTCAAATGTGAAGGCTAATTGTTTGTTCATGAAAATGCATTTACAGGTATCCTAGACTGTTGGCGTAATTTTTTATCGTTGACATGTCGTCGTCATTTATTTTGCTCACTGTGGTTTGTATGCATGGTCGGTAATACTTGTTTCTGTCACATTTACTGGAATATTTTTGTTTTTTTCCTCCTTCTGTTTTGGCAGGATATCTGGATCAAATGACGACGGATAGCAAGGATATTCGTCGACGTGTCAGCCACAACGAGGGTAATTTATCTCTTTTTTTCGTTTGTATTTCTCCATCGGCGTGGCATTTCGTCTTGTTTTGCATTTATAAGTTATTTAAATCGGTTGGCTTACGTCTCGTTGAATAAATTTACAAAAACGCACACACAATGAGAACACCTTCACTTGTTCAATATTGGCCACTGTGTTCGCCATTATGTTTACCAACTAGATGGTGGTTGTGACAAGATTTCCTGTACAGGTGTCGCAGAAGAACCGGTTTCTGGTGGCATGACAAGGTTGTGCTCCGAAGCGTTATGAGATGCTTCGGTTCCGCGTTATCTGTCTTCAAGCTCTACAAGACGGCTAAAAACGCAGAAATGTTGCCTACTCGTTGAACCGCAGCCGAAGTCTCAGAGTTTATTTCAAGTACACATTTTTGAGTTCCAGCATAAGTGTGCAATAGGAATTCGAAGATCCAGTTCGTATACTGGTCGTAGTCAATAGTTGCCCAACCGGTGTCAATGTTTCGCCGCTTTTGCCTTTCTAACATACTTGTTTACTTTCAGCTTGAAGGCGCCTAAGCTGCTTCATTGGGTTATGCCTGAAGACGGCGTACATTAGGCTAGATTCTCCATCGTCCCGAGGAATGGACCTCCTAAGCGTTCCTTTGCAGCGAACAAATAACTAGGCAAAAATGGTCATACTCAGACGGTAGCGGAGTATTTAATTGTTGATGTGCTGCTTTTTGTAGTGATAAAAGTTCTAAAATTGACTCTGACGTTCCATAAGGATTTTTCCTTGTCATTGAATTATTTTTAATGTTCTAGATTCAGGTTGTGTAGAGGCTTCAAGCATAGCCGGAATGTAGCACAAAACTTGTCGGTCATAAAGGGATCCATCCTTTCGCTGTGAAGCCCTTTGTTTATAACTGCGCAGTAACCTATTGTTAAACGTGTTTGAAACGAAGGGCAAGTTTCGGCTGCTGAAGGAAACTTTCGCCACTGACATCATTCTTGGTTGGCATTCTATCTTCGAGATCGAAAACTCTGAATACGAACCATCCTCACTAGGAATGGGCGATCTAGTGTTCTTTTACAGTCCAAATTACAATATTTGCTTCTTATGGTTATATGACAGTGAAACTTTAGTCACTTTTGGTTTTTTCATGGCTGTGATGACGATGTGAAATTATAATTTTGAATATGCTGTGAATAGTGTTCTGTTGTTGAAAAAGGTAAAAGTATTCAGAGCAAACGTAAGCTGTGCTTTGGATGCATCACTCCAATTAGTTCCACGACTAAATGCTTCAAAGCCACCATTAATGTCAATTTTTTAAAGATCTGCAGCCATTCGCAAACAAATTAGTCTACCAGAAATCCCTGCGTACATTTGACAGAAAGGCGTTCGGCGAATATTGCAGGCAGTTATGCGAACTCGTGTTGTGTATCGCGTTGTCTAAGAAGTATATTTTTGGCCTCTATATACGCTGCTGAGATATGTATAATGACCAAACACGGCCGCCTTCACTAGACAGACAATTAGGCCGTCCTCGCCTCAGTTACGCCGTTGAAGCCTTGATAATGACTGAATACAGGTGCAAACATCTACGCAGCTTCATAGTTTGATGTATTCACGCAGTTGACTTTTGTTCTTTCTCAGCCGAGCGTCGGAACGTGTTAATAAAGAGCTCAATTCACGAGCAGACCAGTTTTTCCGGTCGCCAATTAATACTGCATCACCGTCGTTCCTGGTTAAGAAAACACGATTGCATTGGCTGGTGCACTGTCTGAAAAGAACACTTGCACGACTTTCCGTCGGGCTACCGAGAATACTGTGGAACCGCGGAATATGCGAACTCGACATCTCTTCGTCGGATGCGATGTTTTGCGATATCGCTCACTTCATTACGCTGCATTGTACCCTCATTTAAACAAGACCAACAGCACTGCGGTAAGCGAAGATCTATAGGTTTCTAGCGGTAAGAAGTGTCCAGTGGAGAGGCAGGCTTTATGCTGCATTGGTTGACGTAAGCTCTTCAATATTTAATTGCACGCGACGCCTATACCTGCGTTAGTGTCTTCATATGATAAGTTTTATTTGTGCCGTTTTATTACTTTACTTTTTTTACTTTACTGCGGCTGACTCCTTTTGGAGGATAAGCCGGCTCCATAGAAATCCCGGATTATACCTCTTCATGCCGGGCGGTTGGCAGCCATTTCGGAACATCGAACATTCCAACACCCGAAATAAATAGGTGTTTTCGCGCTGATACAGAGCGCGTCGCTTGCCGGGGACGGCGTAGCATGAACGGTATTTGTGACATTTCATGGAGTTTCTTGGGAATTTGGTACAAGTGGTGTCCCCTCACCACTGGACTTTTTGATCGAGGACGCACCTCTAGCCTTTGCACATCCAAGCGCAGTCTGCAAGGCAGCAGTAAGTTGCATGGTTGCCGGTGGCTGTTGAAAGCTCATTCGCCATTCGGAAGTACGGGGTACTGTCCAGGAGTCCATGTAATCCTGTGGCTGTTGAACCCATTTGTGGCGGGGAACACACGCTGAGTCATGGTGCCGTCGTCGGGCTCATGTGGTATTTTATAGGAGATCCGATTGCCGGTCAGAAATCCACCACGCCCTGGTGACACCACCGCCATAGCCCCGTTAGCCCATGTACGATCGGCCATCGAGACATGGTTGACACCGTCGTACCACGTTGAGGAGGGGATGGCCTTTACGACGGTGTGCCGTTTTATCCTTAAATTGAATCGTAGTCTGCTGCTAAATGTGGTCTAACCTATATGCACCTGTTATCACGTATGCATTAACAAGCATTTTTTTCTTTTCTCTTGCCTTCTCTAAACTTTTACACAAACACACAACTGTGTCTGTACACTCACACACACGCACAAACATTCGCGGACCAACGCACATACACATATGCGTCCGCGCGTATCTACAGTGGAGCGTCGACGCCGCGACAGAATTAACACTTGGATTGCAGAATTGAACAAACTCTTGCCACCCGATGAGCAGGCTAGGGCGCAGTACCAGAGCAAAGGCATAGTGCTGAAAAGAGTCTGTGAATACTTCCAACGCGTAAGACAGTTTCTGTACACTTTATGTAGACTAATTTTTGTTTTCGATAATTTTTTTTCGTTGTCTGACTTCTGTCCTAACTACGTTGACAGAACAAAATTCGATTAGTGCAATAATTTTATAATTTATTTACGCGATAGTTATTCGAATAATTGCAACTGCTTCACTGCTTCCCTGGTGCAATCGCCAATTGTAACGCTTCCAGTAGCGTGTTGTCAGACCTTCCACGATAGGAACAGGTAAAGGAATTAACAGTTGAGTTTGCGAAACTTGGTTCGCGAGTTGTCGTTTTGCACCATCAGTTTTGCAAGGATCCGATTGATCTCCATTTCCAAGTACGCATCACGTTTTTCTTCTTATTGGCTAGGTGCGGATTCTTCCCTTTCTTCTGAAGGCTAAAACATTGGAAATGAGGTACGATCTAATTTGCATTGACTGGCAACGTTTCGATATTGAATTTCCCATCTCGTCATCAGGTCTCTAATCACATACACAGTACAATTTTTACAATATCAGATTCAGGCAGATGTCATAACCTCGTTCTGTAACAGTTCTATTTATATTTTAATTTTTGACTTACTACTGGTTTTGAACAAAGAACTGTACTCAGTAAGTAAACTCTATACAAGTATATGTATGGTGTACATGGGATGACCCATCTAACCAATATATATATAGTTATATATATATATATATATATATATATATATATATATATATATATATATATATATATATGCAGGTGCGGGATTGCAGTGTTGAACGCTCATATTGTTTAGAAATTTATGTCTCCGTATGTGCGGCTGCCTGAGTCTTAAGATGGACCGTTCACTGGCAAATGTCCTGACAACCTTGTCGTGTACTACCTGTTGCCCTTTTCGTGATGAAGGTGGCTTTGGAAGCCTTTTCAGATTGAGCGGGTTTTAGATGAACGTTAACAAGTAGATTAGAAAGAGCAGTAGTATGGATCAAGGCTATGCTACGTGCCACAATGACTTTTGCCGATTTAATATTTCCTGACACCAATAGACGTACAAATTAGCAGATCTGTTTAATAAACTAAGCAATCAGGGTTTATAGACGGTATCCGGTCTGCGAAATTTGGCAGAAATTTAATTGTAAGCAGCTCGAGCGAAAAGTTGTGTGTGTGTCTGCGCAACAAATGCATCGTGCATCGTAACAAATGAAAGGCGCTACAGGTGGCACGTGATTGGTCTGTAGTCAGGTCAGATTGCGTGCTTCGCTATTGACCCGTTATCAGCAGTTAAAAATTTGAATTTAAATACACTTGAAAGATAAATCTATGTGCACATTTTCCTCACACAGGTGGTATGCTAAGCCTAGATAGGCAACTACTTGGCGCCAAACCGATGACCAGCAGTTACACAACTAGAAGACAATAGGCACGAAACGAATGTGCATGAGATTATACTTGCCGTTCATGCTGACTTTGGCTTATCCTTCTGGTTACAAGTGAACTAATTTGTTACTAGGTTCGCAACACCTAATACATACTTCCATATATATTAGCTCTCGGCAACAAACAGTATTTAAATGTTATATATTGAATTAAATACTGTCAGTATAGAAAGATAACAAAACTGCCGCCAGCCGCAACGCACTGACGCGTTTCGACCTTCCATGATCATTATCAGAGTACGACGGCAAACTGACCAGCGAGGATCAAACCGCATTGAATATATATGGAAATCAAATTTAGATAGGCGGCTCTCACCTCTAGCAGTCTCGCATACATTGAACTTGACTGGAAATGTCGGCTGCACAATTTCTATGTAGTCACGAACATTAACTGTTTGTAGCTTTCGCCACATATACATATATAGGCAATACAATTTAACAATAATTGTTTTCGCGGGTGGTGGTAACAATTCTTTAAATCAAGTTTGCGAGCTTGAAGTAAACACCAATCCCATTGTATTTAACCAGTCGTCGAACAACATAACAAAACTACCGCTAGCCGCAACGCACTGACGCGTTTCGACCTTCCATGATCATCATCAGAGTACGACGGCAAACTGACTATCAAGGACCA